>JAGFPH010010323.1:0-40807 GCA_018207615.1 Philaenus spumarius | reverse complement strand
GAAAATTAAGGTATGTTGATTGACTAAAGTAGTTCTACAGCTAAACAATGAATAATATATATATAAGTTAAATGCAAATTAATGCTTAAGCTAATAAAATTGTACCTATGAGATACATATAGGAATACTTATTATTTTGTTTAAGTTAAATTTTGAATGTTTGATTCAATATATAATACTATTAATATTTTTAGTATATTGATGATTATAATTTGAAGGTAATTATTTTTATTGTAATTTTAATCTAAGTTTATTTTTTTCCAGTAATTTTTTTTATAAAATATGCAAAGAATCATAATTGATTTGGATAATTTAGAACTTATAATAATTTTATATTATATTACATTATAATACTTATTTTAATTCAGTATATTAGGCTAACCCCATACCATTAACTAAATAATATTATTATATTCGAAACTTGGCTGTACCTCAAATAGTTTCCCAACAAAATTGGATTTGAATAGTATCTCCTATTCTTGGTAACTTTTAGAAATGTTGTGAAACGAATTATAATGGCATAAGAAACAAACAGTAATGGTATTAGCCAATTCGACGTTGCGTCGAGGACGAAATGTTTTCATATTTTAAATAATTGCTGTATCTCAAATAATTTCCAAGGTGTACCAGTTTCAGTTTAAAAACTATTTGCTTAAAATTATTACATCTGGGATTTATAAGCAAGGTAGTCTATTGTTTTATGTAACAATTAAACAACAATTATTGTATATAATCACTAATATAGGCAGGTGTATGATTATAAAATCCCTATAGTAAAACAATTATATAGTTTGGTTTTTTGTCCACAGGAAGTATTAAAAGAAGCAGATAAAGTATTGGAACAAGAAAGTCAACCAGGAATGGATCAGGCAAGTATAACTAAACATAGTTTTAGGTTTTATGCAATAAGTCTATTTTAAGTCAATAGACGGCGACTATATTGGGACTACCTTGCATAATAAATATATACTTTAATATGTATTTATTTGCGTCTGTTTAAATTATAAATGTCTACGAAAATAACTTTGGGTTTGTAAATAAAAAGTATATGGTTGCATAATTATATTAAAAACAAGAACACGTTTTAATCAGTTAATAATATAGGTTAATAATACTACCTAAATGCCAGAAATCCTTGTTTGTCATAATTTACTATCGGTTTCAATGGTATACCGTCATCAACAGGTCAAGGACTTCATTTTTCGTTCCATAGTAAACGTCGTCAAAGAATTACATTTTATTTATTTATTTTAGATAATGTATTAACAGTTTAGAACAAAGCAGAGTATAAAAACATTTACACTTCATATACTGCTTGCTGATTTATTATAAAATTAATTGACTACATTTGTTGTTGTTTTGTTTTACAATTTTTAACGAGGTAATTTAACATAGCCTGTATTGTAGGTAGAATGTTGTATTCATAAATATACTAGTATATGATAAAACCACCACGTGAGTAAAGTTCCCTTTGTGAAATGTATATATTTAGTAGAAATACTAAAAATATGTGTATTTCTTTGAGAATTCGGGTAACATAATAAGCTTTTTACATAGCATAAACTAATCCTGTTCTTAAGATTGTATAACAGCTTGCAATCTTAAAGAGTCTTTCATTTCATTAATATGTTTGGTCAAGATAAAATCAAAGTAATGCGCATAATTTATCTATACGTTTTGATTATGGTAGAAACTTTAGTTTATAGGTTAAATCTATCAACTGGGATTACAAGAGCAACAATTTTATAAAAGTCTTGAACTATGTCCTTATTTTGTTAAACTTATGTCCCCAGTTTATTGTGTATATATTAATATATATTCGTAACCATAGAAACTACAAGTAAATTTGTAGATAAATCAATTGTAAAACACATGTATTTAATTAGTTTTAATACCAACATCAAGCCTATAATGTAAATCAAGAAGTCTAAATTATCCACCAGTGAAGATTTATAAAACAATATATAGATGCATTCTGATATTACCTCGAACATAGAATTGAATACATAGAAACAAAAATATAACCATTGTTGCACTTTTTATAATATTAATATAGTTTTTATAATTTATATAATCATGTGTACTTATTCATTCGTTGATACTTTTAGGCTTATGTAAATGAAATGCAGATTTTTAAGCAACAGATCAATGAACAGTTAGAACGACACATTGCATTGATTTCATTTCTATAATAATATAAAGGTAAATAGATTTGTGTTTGTATCCAGTAAAATATCTATATGTTTCTTCACAATCAAAGATAACTAACTTCTTATTTATTCATTTTTTATAACAATTTATATTTAATAAATTTATCCTGTACGTGAATCACCCCAATGTATTTTCTTTCTGTATTTATTTATCTTAAAATGAACAGTATCATCCATACTATATTTAAGTAAATATTTGGTTTCCAGGGGAAATTAATATTGCTTTAATGTAAACATATATATAAAAAAAAACATCGAACATTAATTAATCATTCTAAAAAAAATCATTGATTAAGGGATTTATAATTACCGAATCGCTATTATGAGTTCACCGAATGCGTAAAGAATATGGTGTAAATGGTTTAAATTTTAGATTATTTTATTCAAGAGTTCTACATTGCTATCCGGCTTTATTGATCGAATCTGCTAGAAAACGTCAAGCCATTGAAATTGACAAACTAAAGATTCATCAAACTTTCACTCATAGAGAGCGATTTGTCCTCTTGAATAGAATCTTTCAAACTTTAAAGTATATTGATCATTTTGAATCAGCTAGTTATCACTCGATCTTTCACGTGATAAGCAAGCAATAGTGAAATTTCAACTCGAAACTCCTTTGTATCTGATGCAATATCCATGCAAATAAAGTTAAACGAAAATGGTAATCTTTTTCAAATAATACGTTAAAGTATAATACATACATGATTTTTTTTAGTTGAAAATTTATTTTTTCTTATAGATACACAATTAATAATTAATGACTAAACAAGTTGTACAAAAAAAAAAAATGTTTAATTATTAAACAAATTGTAAAAAAAAACAAACTTTAACAAAATATTACAATGAGATGTAATTATGTGTGTATAGAAAAATTTTAAAATAATAGCTTACATTGTCCTTGTAAATAAAGCAATACTTAAAATTGCTTATACTAGAATATAACACATAAAAACACCTATATCTACATACATAAACCAATTACAATTAATAACTTTAAACAAATATTAACCTTTGCATACAAAAACATAAAGTCACACAAAAACATTCTCGCTTTATCACGAATAACAAAAACCGCAAAAAAAAGATAACAAAAGGCACCTCTAATGCTAGGCCCGTGTAGAGGTTTGCCGAAAAAATACAAAATAAAAATAGATAACTGAATTCGAGCTAACATATTACTTAAAATATTACCTAGTTAGTGAAGATCACAAAATGTATAACATCCATATCAAGAGATGAACTTCATCATTAAAGCTATGGGTATAATGTTAACTATATCATAATTTAAAATAGGAAATCAACAACCAGGCAGTTCAACAACAACTTTCTTAATTTTTGTATAAATCTATTTTTGTTAAAACTGTAATGAATACGATTTTGTAACTGATTAAATGTTCTGTTTGAGATGAACTCAAAAGTTTTAGTGAAAAAATTAAATTCTATTTTGCAATCTTTAAATTTAAAGAATTTCTATGTGTTATAAATTATAATCACTAACGCTACTTGAAATATTACCGTTTCCTATATAAAATAGTTCCATTACATATACATGTAGTTATTCGCAATATCTCGAGTTCCCGAGTTTGATTAACGCTTTATATATAACTCCAACAATTCTCTTTTAAATTATAGAGACGGTTTTTATATTAATTTTGCAAGTACAACCCCACAAAGCAATTCCGTCTTGTATTCTACTAATTGTATTGTATATTGTATTGTGTATTGTATAAAGCTAAATACACTTTTGACGTTAAATATTTTGAGAAGAAACATCCTTTTAGAAGAAAAATTATGTAAGAACACTATTCAATCTACCCTTTAAGGGTAAAATAGGAGTTGTCCAGTTTAATTTACTATCAACAAAAATACACACATATTTTACAGAACTACTAACACTGCTTTAAAACAACACATGTACAGTAGTATCACAAGCTGGAAGACCTTATACACTGTAGACATTTACATTTAATTAGACTTTCAAATTTCACTTCACCTCTCAATTTAAACCTAAAATATTTATTAGTCTTCTCGGGACTGATCAATTTTTTGTTTTCTGTAAACCACAAACGAAGAGCACACAAATCTGCCGTTATCACTTCTCTTATTTCATTCCAACAGTTCCTACATAGCAGACAGGTGCCATCAGAAAAAATTTACAGAAAACCCTTAAAATTACCCTTGCAAATACCACTAATATAAATTATAAATAAAATTGCTCCTAGAACTGATCCTTAAGGAACACCAAATTCTATCACACCCATGCTACTGAATTTACAATCAATTCTAATATACAGTTGCCCATTGTAAATATAAGTCCTAAACCAGTCTATTACAACCCCTCGTACACCACCTTATACATCAAATCCAACAAAATAACATGCTCTACGCTATCAAACGCTTTACTAATACCTAAGAATCAACTACGAACACAAATTCCATTATTTAAGCCATCTCTGTTATCTGAGTTATTAGGCGTTAAATAACATCTTCTGTATTGCACCCATTTCTTATAATTATTATTCTTTGTAATTTTGTTATTTTTTTTTTTGTACTCATGTTAAAAATTTTTTAGTTAGACTATTTTTATGTAAGCCTGTAGTGCATTAATTAAAAGTGCCAACCCAGCAGACGGCCTACGGACCATAGCTGAATGAGTGTTAATTGAAACGGAATTTAAAAAATGTAATTATGTCTCAAATAAAACACTTTTATTATTATATTATTATTATTATTGCACCCATTTCTAAAACCAAATTGATTTTCACTAAAAAAAAAATGATTTGATCAAGAATAATTTAATTACTGTATTTCATAACAAGCATAATTTTCATCAATTGTTCTAAAATCATCGAAAAAGAAGGAACAAGTGTAATAGACCTGTAATCATTACAATATTTTTTTGTACTATATATTTGTGTGTAACGGTATAAGTACCACATCTTTCAATTTACATGGAACAATTCCCGACTGAAAGCTAATGTTTGCGTTATACGTTAGAGGTTCCTATATTATAATTGCAATCTCATTTACTAACTCTGAACTACCATCAATGTCAGAATATTTTCCATTTTAATTGCATTAATTACATTTATAGTTTCAGTCACAGTGACTGTATGCAATAACATAGAGCTATTGTATGCACGTAATTTCTGAGCTATTGTCAAAATACATCCAAGGGTTAAAACTTAGAGCTCCATTAACTTGTTTAATATTATTTCTTACACTGGCTATAGTTCCAAGAAAATGTTAATTAAATATAAATACAACTTGAGTCAGTTCTTTAACCTAGCTGCCATCACCTAATAGCAAGACAATTGTTGATTCATGTGGTTACGTTTCTGACCAGGTAACTCATTTAATTACGCCATAATGCTTTACTGTAACCTTTACACTTGTTAAAAACTTAATTGTAATATTCCAATTTTACCTCTCAAATACTAGACTGCAGCTTATTTATAAACTGTTTAATCTTATTTTTTAAGATAAAATCAAACGGACTGGTTTTTAGGTTGTTTTGAGGAGACTATTTATTTTATTTTGCTAGTTTTTGATTATAAATTATAATTCATCCAATTTGTTTACATTTCGAAATTTGTTCTTTTAAATTTCATAAAAACTGCCATAAGCCACGGAGGAAATGGAAAGGTTATAAACATATTCCAGTCAATGTTAAGCCTTGAATAGAATAAGCCTTGTATAATCAACGAAATCAGACCCTATCTCATTGTAAGGTTAGACCTACCCAACTTGTATTTACACAAGATAAGCCTAAAGGAAACAATTAGTGATCCGTTATCCACAACATTATGCAAACTGCTTGAATATAAAATTTAACCTTGTGTTTTATTCTAGTGTAACATGTGGTCTATACCGTCTTGGAGGAATTACTAATTCTATTTGGTTCACCAATTAAAGATTCAAAACCATAATTAGTTGGTCATGGTAGTTTTATTCTCATCTACATCTTAGTATACAAAATATCAATGTTAATATCCCTAGTAAAAGTTTGATTATATCTAACTTTATTTTGATTTGCCAGCGCAAAATAATGTATAATTCGGCTACGAAATCTTCTTTTCGATCTTCTTTTCTATGATGTCAGATTTAAAAATTCTATAAACTGCAATCAAGTTAAAAAGTGGTTGACAATTTCAAAATTAACTTTAACTTCGTCTGCTGTTACAAATTTCACAATAACAGATTCACATTCTATCGAATTGAGAACTTAATTATAATAACACTCCACCTGCACGATAATCATTGTTACAGTTTGAACAAACCAAAAAATTTGGAATTGTATTAATATTTAACTCACGATCGTATATTATGTTTCCGATCGTACAATAATATCCGGTAATTAAATTTATTCTATTCAGAAACCTCTCCCAGAAATCAAAGTGTTTACGCACACTACGTATAATTTTGTGTAACATAACAAACTCACTCTCTGGCACATAGTCACTTATTTCCTTAACTTACATAAATTTTCATTCATCATAGTTTTAAAAATAAACTGAAAATCTTAACAACAAGAGTCATTTGAGATTTTCATAACCTAATAGTTGATTATGTTTAAAACTATTTCAATCAAATCATTGAGTCTTATTGTTTTCCTGTTTAAATTTCTCTAACATTAAAAGTGTATACATTTTTAACGTATTTTAAAGACTGTTGAACTTTTTATACAATCCATATTGCTATGTTTGTAAAAACATACAAAATATAGCCTGCTTTTATGTATAAACTAACTCAGTTGACGAAATCAATATTTTGTTTTAAATTAACTTTCAAAAGTAACAATTTTAAATGAAATGTGTATTTAAATATATATGAATTGGTTTTTGCTTACATTGTTTTCGATCTAACTTGAGTTAACTCTAATTATTCTAATAGTCATTATAGCAATGCTTAAACTTCAGGCAGATATAAATATGCATAAAGTGAATACAGAATAGCATAACTAGACCTGTGTTATAAGGCTGTATTAAGCAATCTCAACAGTTTCTTTTAAATGAAAATTAAAACCTTTAACCGAACTTATATTCTGATTACTCAAAACGTCTTATAACTAAATAATAAAGAAATTGCAGTTCTACACATTTGTTCTGGTTTAACGTTCATATATATATATATGATATATATACATATCAGTCTTAAAATATACATATTAAGAGAAGTTAAGTCAAAGGCAAAAAACCAGAAATTATTAAACTAGGCTATTAAATTATGTTCATTGTAATTTTTTATTCTGTTTAAAAAAAAAGAAAAACCTCTCTATAAGTATACATTTCACTAAAATATAGCCACAAAAACAGGAGTAGTGAACCCTTAATCATATTTCCAGCTTAAGATCCACCAGGTACTTAATAAGAAATTGTTTTTGAAGATCTTATTTTTTTACTAATACGTATAATACATTATGTTTTTATTATTTTGTTCAATGTTCTTATACTAATAACATATAATTTTCTAACTGATATAACATGGATTTTTTTATAAGATTATGCAATGTTAAAATTCAATTATTGTAATTTTATTTATTTATGTAACAATTAAATTTGTAAACTGAATTAAAGTTAAAATATTTTTTTATCTGATCTTCGGTAGAATCCCTCTATTTCAAACTAATTAGGTCCGAACATCTTTCGGTTTACCAGGAATTCGGAATAGGCGGATTTCATGAATAATATCTCAACGTATTGACTTGTTTAGGCATAAATTAAGTGCAGGGACATCTGCTAGTGTCTGTTGTATACAGCTTTGATCGGTTCTGAGGAGAGGAATAGGTGAACTCTCAAACTGTACTCATATCACACGTAGATGTGTGAACTGGCAAATGGTCTTGACGTCGCTCAAGTCTAGGTTTACATCATCCGGGGTAATTTCCTTCCGTTGATTTACGATTCCGATTTCTTCTAAAAATGGAAGGGAAGGGTTAGTTTCTTCGAATTGTCGGTTTTGTCATCCCTTAATCTGTCCTTTAGTCTGTCCCGCACTACCGCATTATCTTGAAAAAGACCGTGAAAAAAAATTCCTTTAAGCTAAACGAAGGAGAAAAACGGACAGGTAGCAAAACACTAGTAGTGCCTAGCTGTTGTATTTCTTCTTTTTCTGAAGGACTCGGTATCCGTTTCACCTGACGCTTGTATCGGTAGCTTCCTTCCCGCAAAACGGATGGAAAACGTGAAGGAAACAAAACCAGCTTTCATTCCAAATTGGTTTCAGGCGTTTTCATCAAGCTTATGATCTATGTATGTCTCTATTTAACTTATTTGTATAACAATAAATGCACGTTTTTTCACGAACGTCTTTTTAATTTCTCCCGTTTTTATGTAAAAAAATCGGTATTTTTTCTGAACTCTGTTCGGAAAGGCGGATTTTCGGAATAGTGGGATTCTACTGTACTTTATTTATTTAAAAAATTTACCTCTTTCAGTAAATATAAAAAAATATAGTAAGTAATTTTTGATTTTTGATAATTTTCAGATTGATAATTATTGAACAGCAGTTGTCGAAGTAAATAGAGGCTTTAATAATGTACTTCGTTAAATCAATGCACTCTCGTTTAATTTTGTGATATTGCATGTATAATCAATCTGAGTTGAGTCAAATATAAATTTATTTTTATAGCGACCAAGCTTGGCAAAATGAATGACAAAAAGTTATTTTACGAAATTTCGATTACATTTTGAACCAATAAATTTGAGAATGATAATCTTCGTTTTAATAATAATATGGTAAAACCATTTAATATATGTAAGATACATCATTTGTTTTGAATCTGGATATGACTACTTATGAAGTCCAAAGAAATTGTTTTCTTAAAAATAAGTCATCCATAAAAAAAACTTATCTTATCCTAATTCTAATTAATTATGTATATAATAACAATGAACTTTAAAACATCTATACTAACCTAACTTATCCTTACCTAAATTAACCTAACTTAACCTACAAAGCTAAGAACGACTCCAAATTGTTAGGGGCCGATTAGAATCTGCTATGAAAACCCCCTCAGGTTAGAACGAATTGTATTGGTTGTGTAAGAACTGTTTTTTTCAAGAAACATCGATATGTAAAAAAGTAAAGAATGCCTAACATGTAATATCCAGAGAAATGTAAAATAAAACTTGTTCATAAAACTTTTTAAGTGTTTATTTAGCCATTGTTTGGTATAACACAATTAGTATAATGTCGTTTTAATTTTGATTTCTAAAAGACATTTATTCAGGAATGAAGTATTTAAATTAAATGTTTTGAATTGAGAACACTACATCACCTACATTCAAATACTGATAACGTCTACTGTGCCTTACAACATTTGTACTTGGATCTGAAACCAAACATTTACTTCAAATCTGTTTAACGAAAGGAGAGCAAACCAGGTACAGTAGTGCTTCAGAGACCAAGGATTATTAGGTTACCTGAGTGTGTACGTTAAATTGGTTATGGGTGCAACTCAGAACCAGAAAATGTCTATACTATATACGATTAAAAAATTTAAATAAATTAACCTAATTAATATAGGTTAATAAATAGGTTTTTATATGTATTTCTTTTTTTTTTTAGATCCCAGTTATTTAAACCTTTCTATTTGCAATGTTGGACTTTGTGTTAAAGTGCACTTATAATTTTTCTAAGAAGTTTAAAATAATATTTTTTACTATGTATCGAAATTTTAAAATAACAAATAAGTTACAGTTTAAAATTGTTGATATTCATAAAACTCATCAGCTAATTATATTCATGACGGTGGAAAAAGCAATAAGTCTTTCATTAAATGTTGGCATCTATTATCTTTAAAATTTTTAAATGTACCCCGCTTCAGCAAAGTTGTATTGATAATATTATTTTATATTGCAAGTAAATATTTCTACTAGGAGATCCCTCCACTAAAAATACAACATTTGTTTTTACAGCCACGAGATAGATATATGATGCACGTTGTTATTTTTATCTATTGGAACAACCAGTTTATTTTAGAGATATCAAGTTCTTTAGATGTTCGACCTATTTTAATATTAATTTTGACATTTTAATAATTTCAATTATTTTTATAAATTTTTGTTTTCAATCTTAAATATATTTTAGCTTCACTTTTTAATTTTGTTGCAGCAAATTAACTTTTTTAACCACGATCTGGAAGTCTAAACAGCTAATGTGTAGTTTGTATTTGCCTATACTTACCAAACTAATCGAACAGTAAACTTGATTTGTAAGCTGTTGTGAATGTATTCGTCAGTAACAAACATTTTAGATTAATTTCCTTTATATGTGTAACTAAAGTAAATAATGTAGTAGAATTAGAATGTTGAATTAAATAAAATAATCTTATGAAATTATACATTGTTTGTGGATATAAATTATTTTTGTTTGCATATTACTGAGTTTCAACCAGGGTTGTAACTTAACCAATGACAGTTACATTGCAAAACAAAACAAAATTTACAGCACAAGTAGAAGTTTAAAAAATACTCGATAAAGTATTGATTTTGGTTATTATGAAAGGTAGAGTCACATTAAATTTCACTTCAATTATTTGTTTCTTTAATGTGTATAGTTTGTTGCATGTAACAATATTAAACTGATTTACATGTGTAATGAGTAATACAAATACTATTAATATTTATTTTAGATCTAATAAGGACAAAATTTAAGCTAAGTCATAATGTTTTTTTATCAAGTGTCTTTGTACATAAAATATGTATCCTAATGGAAATAGTTTAATTCATGTTGTTATAGTAAGAACATTATGATTTCATTACTACGATTTTGAATTAGGTGTCATATTCTTTCCACAAAATCTCTTCTTGTTTGTGTATGTTTGTAAGGCTTAAAATATTCTTAAGAAAAAGTAGTTTAAGGTATTATATTCAATGTATCAGAAGTAAGTAATGTATTTCAGAACTTACACATTTAAAACGTTAACATAAAGCAGTACTTTGTTAAAATCAGCTTACAGTTTGTTAAAAATTTAAAAATTAACAGTGGTTTTTAAAACTAGAATATGCATATAGTTAATAGTTCTCTAAGAAAGTTGTTATGTGATGGCAGGAGATGCATTTACAATTTTGTGAAAAATTGCCTGTAAAAGTACCACACTAACTTAATATTTTAGAAAATATGTTAAAATAATTCTTATAACAGTATTAGAGTATTACAAAGGAATAAACTGCATGCACCCCAAGATTAATTTTTTTATTTTTATATTTAAATTAAAATAATAATAAAATCAGAAAAAAACTAATTAGTTAAAATTGCAACTGCAAATAGAGACGATTACAAATGTAATCTATTGGAAAAGTAAGAGGAATCACATTCAATTCTTGAACATATAAAAAAAACAATAATAAGTTTAATAATTAAGAACACCGTAAATTTTTAATTTAAATCTGTAATCTTTTAAAAGTTTTTTTCAAAAACAATAAAGTTATAAATAAATAAAAAACATCCAGTAAATCCAGCTATATAAAGTAGATGGATGGAATTTTAATTCAAACTAAATAAATACAACATATATTTAAAAAAGGTGAATAGAAAACGTAAAACTAAACAAAAAAAAGCAATGAACACACATTGTTTAAATAACTCCTACATTTTTTAAATATAAAATATAAAAATTTTACATATTAGTATGTCTTGTTAATGTACTGTACTTATTAGTATCAAAGTTCTTGATTTTAGGAAAATGTATACATACGTGTTTACTTTAACTTTTTTTAAATTAATAAAATATTTTAACTCTTTAATGCAGATTAAGAATATTTTCAACACATCAAACATTTTAAGGCTTTCAATTAAATACTACTAACAAATATCCATACCGAAAAAATCTACTAAAGGTCTAATTAAATTAACAGTCACTGTCAAGGTCCATGTGGCCTCAAATAAACAAAACTCACAAATAGTTACCGCCATTTCAGATTCAGGTAGTCAAATCAAGAAAAATTCTTAAATGCATATCACAAATTAAGATGCGAATACCCTGCATTTATGACGGATTATCTTACGTCCGGTCTTATGGATCTGTTTTACACAAAATCATCATTTCTTTTTACCACATCTCGCCATGTTTAAGGAAAATAGTTCAACAAAACTTCATGTTGCTTTCGACGCAAGAGCAAAAACTACAAACTGACTTTCTATCAATGATACGTTACATTGTGGTCCAAAGCTGCAGAATAAAATATTTGACATCATTTTTCAATTTATTCGTTAAAACACAGTCTGTTCATATGATATAAGGCAGATGTACAAACAAATAAAAGTCGCATCCACGGATCAAACTTATTATCTAATTTTTTGGAGAGAGCACGCCTCAAACCCGCTGTTAATATATAAGTTAACAACAGTTATTTATGGTTTAAATCCTGCACCTAATCATGCAATTCATACATCTTAAATCAACTAGTGCACGCTGGGTGTCTTCAGTGCATCACAACCCATAAAAAACAATATTTATTTAGATGATGTAGTAACCAGATCACATGACGCGTTTATTGCGTCACAATTATTACACACACAACATAATTTATGAAATATCTCGAAAAAGGTCAATTTGAATTAAGGAAATGGTCTTCAAACACACCTGAGTCATTACAAGCAGTTCCTGAAAGCTATCGTGAAACGTCTCTGTACCTATTTTAAATTACCTGACCAAAATATATTTTCTATATTAGGTTGAAAGTGGTTCCTGTCTACTGATGTATTCTCATATACGATTAACAAAACAGAACCTATACACAAAAAAACTTCTATTTTGTCTGTGACTGCACATTTGTATGACCCATGCGGATGGCTATCAGCAATTTCATGCTAAGTGTATTATTCAATTTCTGTGGTCAATCTGAGTAGGTTGGGATGACACGCTACCTGTCAATGGTACACAGGCTTGGAGAGCAATTATTGAAGACTTACACAATAATTTTGGAAACGATTGATATATCTCGCTACATTTATTTGACATTTAATTTTACAGGTAATATACAACTTCATGGTTTTTGTGACTTCTCTAAACAACGAATAACCTTAACAACCAAGTTAAAACGCAATTTAAAATTTTTAAAACAAAGGTCGTGCATTTTAAATTCAATTTCCCACCACGTCTAAAATTTTGAGTAGCTCATCTGCTATCTAAGTTATTGCATTATTGTACCAATTAATTTCATCGAAGTACTAAATTTATCTGACACGTTGCTGGTCTGACTCATCCGTGAAACTAGCATGGATAAGAAAACCTGCGTAAAAATTAACACTCTCATAAATTTGAGATACGTCGCTTATAGAGCAGCTAAAATTCAAGATTGGGTTTCACCAGAAAAATGGTCTCTTGAGTCCTCAAGTGACCATACTACTGATTGTGCCACACGAACAACTTCCTCGTCTTCGTTTGTTAACCACAATCTATGGTAGTTAGGTTCAATAAAATTGGCTAAGATTTTCTGAACATCACAAATTAAAGTGAGGGAAATTATTCCAGAAATCCACATTAAACCCATTCACAAATAAACTAATTAATTACACAACACTAGTATTTAAAACACTCAATTTCGTTAAACACTACAAGTATTATTCTAGAAAAAGTAATGACTTACTAACGTTGGTAAGATCCGAATATGTGGATTTCAACAATAATGAAAAAACTAGAAGAAAACAAACAGTTTAATTAAAACTATGCATACAAGTGTCTCGTGTACAATTGATGCTGCAATGTTTTGTCAACAATGCATAACAATGGACCAATATCTCAAAAAAAACAAATACATTTTAAAAGTTAAAACATTTTAAAGTCAGACTTATTTTAAGTAGCATTTCACTACTGCATGTTACGTATATGTAATTACGTAATATTCCTTTCAGTAGTTAACCTTCGCTCTCAGTAATAACCATGCTCTTTGTTGACTTCTGTTACCGGTTAATTAAACTTCACTTTTATTCACACAAAGGGAAGTATGTAAAATAAACGAATACTTTAAAGTGCTGTAATTGAGTTATATAACGTACATACTCTTAATTGTTTAATTAATCGTAACACGACAATCTAAAGAGATCTTACATTAAAATAAAGAAAATATGTTTATTACTCTAATTAGTTTAATAAATAAAACACAATTTGTACTATAGATTTAATATAAATTATCAATGTAAAGTTTATCCTTTTTCGCAATTTGTATTGTTTTATCTTAGATTTTGTATTTATACATTTATTTAAAGTTCAAATAAAGGAGTATAGTGCAAAATAGAAATAAATGGGTTTCGTACGATTTAATAGATTTATGTAATAGATACATAAATACATTTATGTAAATTAAATAGTGTGAATGTCCCATGTAATTATACGAGCTATAAAAATAACTATATTATCTTAAAATAACAATATGTACATAAACGTAATGGATAAGGATGTAAATATTCCAGTATCAAACAACAGTACACCGGGAGTGGCGACGCGTCACCGCCTCGCGCTCATTTAAAAACGATTTCATAATGATGTATTCATTTTATCACAAATCGGCGAATTGAAAAGTTTAGATCAATTCATTAGCTACAACTTTCCCGCTGGAAGTTTGTTTATAACCCAAAAATAAACAAATGCCTCGCTTAGTAACTTTTCCATGTCAGTCAGTGCTAATTCTCAAATATTTTCAATTATTAAAATTCGAAACACGTGTTAAAATACAAGTTTTTTATATTCTTAGAATCCGTACTTTATTTTGATTAAGAATATGTAAGTTTTATTTTACTGAGCTTTTCCGTCGAGTTACAACAGCGAGTAAACGACAGCGCGCACAAGGAGTCCGCTGCTCTAGTCTTGCAGTTATCAGCACAGTGTTGTCAGAGTGAAACTGGCGGCACAGTGCCGAGATCAATGAAAAGGTTTAGCCGTTGTTATAGAGCCCTGCCGAGTATTGGATTGATGTAAAATCTTTGATACTAACGCTGAATACAGCATTTTCTGCCGGGCTGATCCACGTCTATTACAGTATACAGTGTCACTTACAGTATATTACAAATACTTTTATATTTTTTGTCTATAATTATTTGTTTTAGAAAGTAATAATAAACTTTATTTATTTAATATTCAATGCTATATATTTTAGAAATATTATAAATATTAAAAATTAACATTTTTATACAACATAAACATATAGTATTAAGTATGTTTAACATTTCTAATTTGAAAACAATATTTTAATTTAAATGATGTAAAGCGACTTTTTTATTCCGACAAAACAAAACCCAATACATATAAATACCAAGAGGAATGTTAAAAAAATAACTAATATTAAATAAATATATTGATAATGTAAATACTAGAAGACAGGTTTGTAAGGAATATCTTCATGTATGGTATGATAACAATTGTTTAGTAAAGGACAATATAGTTTGTTTATACTTGGATCCTTTCGAATAAATGGATAACATATTAATGAAGTTAATATGTTAACTGTTTAAATTTTATACTAAATATGCCTACATACGTTGACGTAGGCATAGGTTGACGTTTAATTCATAATGCCTAAAATGCTACTGTTTCTATTTGAAAAACATTTAAAACAGCTGTTTTTTTTTCTTTATTCTTCACAACTCAGTTTTACAGGTTGCTATTGCAAAATCTTGTATTCTTAGAGAAGGCGCAGATGGAACGAACAAATTATAACTCATATTGGCCATCCCAGACAAGATGGAAGGTTCAATTTGTTCCAGGTCCAATGATTTGTTATCGTATTCAAAATATATTTTTGTCTCTAATACTTTCTTATTTTATTTTAAGTGTATTCACATACTAGGAAAATATTTCGTTTATAATAGAAATGAAATTCGTACTTTTAGTAAATAAAACGTCTTATTCATTAGTATTTCCAATTTTTATTTTATACTAATATTCCCATCCTGTCAACATTTTTAAGTATAAACACGTCTAGTTTTGGGTACATATTAAAATTTTTTGGTCTATATTAATCTTTATTACAACTTGCAATTCAATTTCTTATTTTATATGGTTATAATGAACATGCAAACTAATATCAAGCCAATATTAATATAATATATTAAGATGGAGAGTAAAACTGTTCCACTTGAAATATGTCTAATATTGTATCCTCCTCGTATACCATTATTTTCCATTCTAAATTTGTATATAAAAGTGTAAATGCAACAGCCTATCCTTCCTACAACCAGGGGTGGATACAGGGGGAGGGTCATGGGGTTCGTGAAACCTAAGTATTTTTTAAGACCTGATTTATATGTTTGACTGAACATTTCAAGCGCCAAATAACACTATAGTGTCGTCTCAGAGCGCCGAGGAAGTGGCAGACTGCACTATTGTATCGCCTGATTGTATTGAGTACTTCACCCACTAAAAATCAGCCAATCTCAATAAAACAAAAACTATAGTAAAGGAAATATTTTAAAAAAATTACTTTTATGTTTACAAATTTGTTATACAACGTATATTTATATATGTATAATCATCGTGTTTTAAACTGTGGTTGTCTAAAAATATGACGCCAAAGAATAGTTATAAGGTCACCTTTGGATTCTTCGATATTTGAACTTTCTAACACTGCCTTCCAATCATTCATCAATCAATAATTTCTTAGATTTGAAGTTTTCTGTAAACCCTTAAGATTGGACAGTTTTTGATGTGTGTATGGATTTTAGAGTAAATTCTATATTTTCGTTTGATACAAGGAAAACCTGATTTAGTGTTCATGTTCTACAGCTATAGATCTTGTATGTGAAATAATAATGTACCATTGCACCGAGTGTCGTAGCGCAGTTTGTCCAGCCAATAGAGTAAACATAAGGCTAATTATGTTATTGAAATTAACAGCAAGAGACATCCACAGTGTCCTATGTTTCACATAGGTATATAAAATACAAAAACTATCAGGCAAGAAGCTTTTGCGCATTTTGTATAAAAAAAATTACAATCAGTTAGGACTTGTTGGGTTTTTCGTTAATATTATACAAAAAATGATGAATGGATCACGAATAAAATTACTAATTGTGTTTTTATAGGTCTGATTGGACCATTTTCACTGAGAAAAACGCTTGAAAAATTTAAAAAACGTAGAAAGTTCATATCTTTGTTAATTTACAATATTAAGGGTAGATCTTTCTGAAAAAGGTTGTTTATTATGTCTACTTCAAACAGGAGGAAGATGAAATTTGCCGCATTAATACTTTTTGCACAATTGCAGTATACACAATTAAGAGCATTATCTAGCATATTGACTACTTGTATGACTTGAATAAGTGAGGCTTGTGTTACGTTGTTTTAAATTTAGTGAAACAAAGTGGATTTAATGGACTTGTTGTGAAGTTATTGATTTTAGTACCGTTCATGTTAACTCTTTAACAATTAGTGTTTATATTATTCTTTAATCTGTTAGAAACTCTTGCTCTTTCAAGACAATATGTATGGCCTAGAAATGCATTAAAAAACTATGTCATAGAGTTTATATATACTTTGAATTCCAAAGACCTTTTGTTGTTAAATTCCCGGTAATGTGGTTTTTCGACTTTTTATCACCCCTTCCAAAATGAAACCTTGTATCCGCCCCTACCTACAACTATCCATTCTTAATACTACAACTTTGTTTAGCGCTAATTACAGGCCCTCCCGCATCTTCCATGCAGTAAGATATAATATCATTCACAATGCACAAATTTATACGGAACAAATAACAATTGAACTATTCTGAAGGAGGTTACTAGTAACCCGAAATAAACACCATTAGGTATAAAGGCATTACTGCTTACGTTGAGGTAATGGAATAATTAATCCTTCTTCAAATATTGTTCTTGTCTAGAAAACATACAAGGAAGTTAAACTCCTTAAGCCAATGTACTTACGCCTTCCATTGTCATCTTATACGTATTTTTTTATGCTACAATTGGTTGGAACCCAAACACTCCTAAGCATGATACTGATTCTTAAAATGAAATTTGACCTAAACAATTTATTTAGAGATATCTAAAAATAATAATAGTTATCATATGTATACATTATGTGCATAGATGAAAAAAAAAACAATAACACACAATCCCACAACAAATACGTTTAATAAATAAAACGCGTTTCAACGACAAAGTCGCCATCCCCAGTGACAAAGCTACAAAAGCCAAAGTACAACTGCCAACGGCAAACGTAAGGTATTTCTATAAGTATGGTTGAAAACGTGTTTTTTAATAATTTCTCGACGATTTACCGTATAATTAAGGATTAATTGGTATGTTCTATAATACAGTTCAGCAGACATGTGGTTGAGTATCTGATGGACACTTTGCTCCTAATGTGGTAAGACCACAATGAAATAGCGTCGGGTTTGGGAGTGGGAGGGGTGGAAGGTGTAAAAACTGTGTTTTCTAGGTTTGTGTAAATATATCGTAAACCCTTCACATTAGAGTTTGTTCAATAACCTTTTAAAGTACGTCAAATTATCTACAAAAATGTTTTATCAATTGATTACTGCAATCAATACTTTTGGAAATATGGATATTATTTCATCCAATAACAATCAATCTAAATCCATATAAGTCTTATGCCTAACTCTACGGGCAAAACTGAGATCAAATAATATATTTACTTCCCAAAATTCTCAAACACTGATATCACTCAAATAAATAATTACGAATTATGAAACTATTACGAAACAAACAAAACTGATTCTACTTAGCTTGATGCTAAAACAATTTCCCCAAATATTCACAAGAAATGTTCCCTCACCTAATTTTGTCCTCGTAGCTTCTTCCGGTCAGCTCGTCCTGCCCCAACGTACACCTACCCTGGCTCTACCCAAAAAAGCCCTGACTCGAATTTATCCCCTCTATTTAACATCTCTGTCCCCACTTTGTTTTACTCGTCTAGCTCGGTCGTTGGCTTACTACAAAATGCAACTATGTGATTTGACTTCATCGCGTGTTGCACTGTAGGCTACCAATACAATTCTACTTCTAATAGAATTAAAATATAAATTTATAATCTACCTCATCTCATTTCGTATCAACATCCTCAACTCCGATGATATTTCGGTGGAGTCTTTTCGCCACATTTAGAGCAAAGGAACCATCAAATACTCAACCACATGTCTGCTGAACAGTATTATCAAAAATTACCCCCTAATGTTAATTATACGGAAAATTGTCGAGAAATTGTTAATTTTAACACGTTTTCATCCATACAAACAGAAATATTATATTATTTACCGCCTGAAAATATCTCCATAACTATTGACGGCAGCAAAAATAATTTTACTACCATTTTTGTAGATAATTTAACGAAGGCCTACTTTAAAAAGTTATTGCTCAAAATAAGCTCTAAAGTGAAGGGTTTACGAGATATTTCAAAAGCAAAGGGTAATAAACAACTTCCAACAATCATATTTTATTTTTTTTTTATTCCCCAGTTTGGTTCTAGTGTATGTGGTAAACGACTAAAGATTTCGAACAGGATCCTTTCATAGAATTTCTGGTGTTCGGTGAGAATCCAGTCACTAAACCTCACCTTGACATTATTTGTACCTATGTGAGCCACCTTGTATTTGGATCTGCAAAGAGCATACAACAATCAAAATCAATATAGTCTTGCAATTTTCTTTATAATCCTAAGGTCTCCAGATGTGAGTCATAAAATTACTACCTTTTATACTAGTTTGACCTTTTGTAAATGTGGTAATTATGTCGTGAAAAGTTTTAATTTTGTACGTCACAAAAGAGAAATTACAACTTGTATATGAAAAATAAGATGTCCCAATGCATGTGCACCTTTTAGGTCTAAGGTAACACTAATTGAATTTCCCCTGTATATTTTAAATTCCCTGTAAATTTCAAATCGCACAGCTTAATTGATTTAGATTCTGTAAAGAATTATGTCGCTAGAGATCTTCGATTAAATTTAAACACTCTCAACATTGGTAAAGTTATGAAGATGTAGAGTGCGAATAAGTCACACCTTCCAGTGAATAAATAAAAACAGATTGGCATAAATATAAAACTGCAAACAGTAAGATTAATTTACAGAACAGAGTATCAAATAATTTATTTGATATTTAAGAATATAATTACAGTATATATATTCATATATATATATATATACTATCGCACGTGATAAAGGCTAATAGACGACTCATGGAATTTCATCCGTACGGCAGAAGTAGATTTGCTTACATATTAACAAAGTAATAGCCTTTTATTTAATTATTGTTAAACCTTCATTGTGTGTAGAAACTTTTCTTAAGAGTATAATTAGGTATAGTATGAAACTTTTTTTACTAGTTTGTTTGGATTCCCGTTTGTTAATTTGTTTTACTTTTTTTCCCCACTATTTGTATGTTTTGCTCGTATGTTTTTATTTTTGATTGTAAATTTAACTGCTCCCATAACCGTTTCTTCTAACTTTTTATAATTTAATTATTTACCTCTGAAACCTCTAAACGGGTTTGCCCTAGAGTTTTCCAAATATTAGATTTTATATTTTTGTTATTTTGTTTAAAAGTTAAGTTTTATTTTGTATTACAGTTTGTTATTTTATTGTACACTTTATTATTGTGTAGTTATGTTCTAAATGTTTTATTTTATTTTGTATTAGGTTGAATATATTTATATCAGGAAATTAAATAAATATCTAAAAACAATTATACATGATCTGGCATTATAAATTAAAAAAGTAATAGTTTTTAGATTGATTATGTGGTTTATAAAGTAACAATTTATTTGTTTATAATTTGATTTTCTTAGATTAAAAATGATAAACTTCTCTATCAGAAAACAGCTTCAGTATTAGCATTTTTGCAAGGTAAACTTTGAAGAAATAGAATATTCGAAAATAACAAATATTATTTTAAGGCATGAGTTTTCTTTATATTAGACATGAATAAAATAGGTCAACGAAATAGACTAGGTCATATCCAAGAACATCTTAAAGTTATGAAAAACAAGTAGGAATTTTGCCAAGTTCTTTTAAGACATAATGTATAATGTGTGTATTGAGATGGGATATTCCTGAAATATTACGATAATATGTTTTAGTGCACAAATGGCATCTCGTTAAATATTATTATTATATTCTATATTCTTTCAAACTATACATAGTAAAGTTATATGTAGTTTTTTTAAACTCAGTAACTATTACTTTCTTATAACTGATTAACTACTTACTCTAATAAGGAGCAAAATTTGTAACTTGTCATTCATATAATAAATCAAAATAATAATTTTATTTAGTGTAATAATATTAAATAACGGATAAACTTCTTGCACTAGTTTATTGTATCTTATTTATCTTATTCGTATATGAATATTATATTTATATTGAGCTGAATAATCGTTTATTTCTTTAAAGTTACATTAATCGAATAAAAAAAGAAGAGTGAAAATAGGAAAGTTAAAGTTTGCTGTATATGATTTCCGTTATAATCTGATACGGTAAGAATATATTAATTAAAATATTACATAATTATTAATAACTGTTATCCCTTGTGATAAGAAACTGTACACCATTAGCTTTACCGTTAATTATTGTTAATTATTGATCATAATGAAACGAAAATAGACTGTGATTAGATTTAATACACGATGGTTGGTATCCTTACTCTCCATATAAGTTTAATTTAAAGCAGAATCCTGTACTGATAGTAAATACATTCTTGTATTTTGTTTACACAAATTTAATTACTGACTAACTTAACTATTTTTATACAATATTTATAAATTTCAGTTTCTCTTAGCCTTTATATGAAATATTAATATAAATCTATGATTTATGTACAGAATTTCATTATAAATAGTATTTTCAATTTTAAGAAGCTATAATGTGCGTATAAGGTAAGCCAATTTCAGTGGCGAGTGGTTGGTTACAAGTTGGAATATCAAAACATTTTATTATCATGCTACAGTTTTCATAAAAAAAAAAAATTAACCGAAACTTTAAAACGCCTTAAAATATTTATGTTTGTACATCAAGATATAATATTTAGGATTATTTACTAGTCAATGACAGCTATTGTCTCACTCTATATGTTTATTTCGAACTGTTTTCCAAGCTTAAAGTCTCTCGCATAAGCATGTACGCATGTACTTAAATACATATGGTAGCTGTATTTTATAACGCTTGTTTCTATATACATTATTCAAATAAACTTTTTTAAAGATAGTGACGCTTTAACAAGGTTTTGCCCCAACAAATCATGAATTTTGATTATATTTTGAGTTTGATTTAAGTATTTACTCATAAAAATGGCTGCGGGGAATAGTGTAGATCAAGTAAGCCAATCGCCATAACAATGCTCTCACCTGAGAAACATTTTTGGAGCATAGAAATCTGTAGCATACTAGACTTGGACTACCGGCATATTGAATATACACACTTGTCCCCAACAACAAATGTAGATTGTTAATCAGAGAAGTCAATGTTTTGTATTAAACATAATTAATAATTTTATTTAACCAATATGTACATTATTTGTATTTAATAAAACCGCTATTACATCCTTAAAGGTGTGTGATATTTCCAAAATATATGAAATAAATGATATTACTGTTGTAAAGGCAATAAATTCCAATTCGTAAATAAATTTTACAAAAGGTTAAATTAAAATTATAATAAATGAAACTGTGACAAAATAAAAAAATTATTTCGTGAATAGTAAATTAATAGTTTTCTTAATAATGAATTTGTATTACATATCATTTAGGGTAATATAAATAGTACTTTTTATATTTATAAAAGTATCACTTGCTTTATGCGTGTTAATTATACAACAATAATGCCTGTATTCAATACAGCCGTCTATAGAAGCCTACAACTAACCGACTATTTTTCTATGCATGCTTAGTTGTTGTTATGGAATTCTTAAAAAATATTTAAATGTTTTGTGTCTATTTAAGTTTAATATCTTACGTAAAAGTGAAATTTACTTAATTTATTATTTATGGTTGTATATAAATAATTGATATTACTTAGTAGGACCAATAAGTGTAATTAAAATTTGCTGAGCTATGTATTTTTTGTTAAGTTAAGTGTATGTGGACCATATATAACTATTATTATTATTGGACCATAAGTTTATATTAATTCTTGAAAATAAAGTTAACAGGTAAAACTAAAACAAAGGTAAATGAGCAGGGAACGTATAATAATAATGTTTAATTTATTGATAATAATAAAAATATTTGTTTACTTTCAACAGGAATAATTATTATTCCACGGACCTGAAGAAACTTTCTTTACAAGGGAAATTTAATAATGATATCCCATTTCTGTATAATAATATGATTTATTAATACAACATCCCTTTAGATTTGTTCAACTACAAAATAAATATCATTTACCTTTAATGGTATTATAAAGAATAATTAACATTTATATTTCTAACTGTCTGTTTTTTACCTCGTATTACATACCTTTCCGAAACCCCAAACAAACACAACTTGCTTGTTAACTTTATATGTTAGTTTACGTTGGAACTATCCGAGTACGTTTACTTCTTTTATCCAGTAATTGGATGTTATGCAGGTTAACAAAAATGCAAGAAGACGATGTCCCGGCATAATATATCTTTCCTTTCTAATATGATTACAACAATATGTTTCTTCCAGCATTTTTTGGAGTACAATTTTAGCTATAGACAATACATAACACTTAAGAAATTTCGTAGGCCATATTATTAACAGTACCTGGGCGACCGAGCATCGCTCAGTACTTTTTTTATGAAAATGTATGCAAATACGAATCACATACTGATTTTTGTTTATTTATTTTAGGAAAAACAAATAATAATTATAATCATTAGATAATTTATATTACCTTTATAGAAATATAAAGAATGCCGAAACTGGTGAAAAGGGTTTTGGAACGGTTAATAACAGCATTAAAATAATGTTTTAGTTACGTTTGGTGTTGAAATCATCTGATAGTGGAAATATTATAGGAAACAGCAGATTACTGTTATTATTATAGTAAATAAACATAATATGTAATGATTTTCAACTTAATAAGCCCAATGTTTAAAAAATTCAATTTAAATGAGTTGTTTAGAAAAAATACGAGTTTTCCTGAGGTAGTGGTATTCACCAATCGATTTTTTAGACCCAAAAGCCTCTGATCCCAAACTTTCAGCAAAATCCTTCCGCTGGCTCTCGAGATTGCTCGTACGTACAAACAAAGAAACAGCAATTGCTCGTATTAGAGTATAGGATTTAAATCGTATCCAGTAATACACATTTAATATTATATTTGAAATATTATTAATACTAAAATTTTTTACTATTATACAAATACAGAACATCCATAAAGTGGAAGTATGTTTTAGATTCGTTTAATTGTTTGGTGTTTATAAATCTAGTGTTTCTACTGCCTAATGTTTATTTATTTATGTCAAATAAGAAGCTGAGGTAATTGTATATTTTATAGCCTTTCCTACTGCTTTAAACATTATTATTTTGTTGTTTTATCTACATTAATATTTTATTTATGTTACTCCTAGTAAATTAATATCTAAAACCAGTATATTATGTGCATCACAATGAAAGGCATAAAAGATGTACAAATGTGTTACTAGGTAAGATGCATTGAGCTGGGGGATGCGTCAATCTGGCTTTAATACAGGTTTATGAGAAATTGTATATTGTTGGCGTGTTATCAGCAGCATTTAGTAACATTAACAACACACGAACAGAGCAGTTCCCAGAAAGAAGCAGCTTCATTATCTAAGTTTAGGACTGATAAACTGTACTATAAGATCAACGTCTACTGACTACTTAAGTAGTAATGTGCACGGATGACGGGGGAGTTCATTTTGTTATTACAAGATCGTTTAAATATTAAATGAATTATTGTCAGAAAGGCAGTGAATAAAATTAGTATTCCTTCTCATGGTAATCAAGCTCTTAACTTTTGTTTTGCAAACGTTATGTATGTTAAAATAGACTGAGTAAAACTTCGCCATTATATTCGCCGAAAAAGCATTTGGAGATATTGGAAAATTGAACGACTTAGAAAACTTCAGGATGTTCATTCTTTATATTCGTGATTTATTTTTATAATAATATCAGACTTGTAAAACAGTGTTTGCTTTAACTATAGACTCTAACTCTTTGCACGACAACGCTTGACCGGTTGGTAAATTGGTCACGTTATATTTATTTTTTCTCCCTGGATGTGATTTACTCTAGCCAACTAAATCTGTGATCTAAATCATATACATCATATATATAGTGTATTCTTTATCATGATCACATAAACACTATGGTACGGATGTCTTCAAACTTAAATATTGTGGTTGTTTGCTGTTATTTATAAACATTGCAGGACCTACATCATATTAATAAGTATTTTCTTTAACTAAAGTGCAACTTTCCAACAAAATAATAATAATACACAATTATTACATTTACAAGCTTTATTTGGTTATTTTAAAAATAAAAACATTGCATAAAAATTAAAAAACATATTTATAAAACTAAAATGAAGTGTTAAAAGATTTTTGTTACAAACTAATTAAAACTATTTAACTAACATTACAAAGCAATTGAATTATAAATGTAATTTTACATAAACACTATTTTTTTTTAAATTTAACTAAAGTTTTTCATAACATCCTGTGACTTTTGGATAAGTTTTACATACCGCAGAAGTAAGTACCTTTGTAGGAGTAGAGATAACTTTATGGGAAATGAACTTGTACAAATCAAGACCACTTATTTGTCGTACGGTACTTTAAACATTTCCTGCAAAATTTACTTAGAAAGCGTGTTTTAATGTTTTTGTTCTATTGAAGCATCTCTAGCATTCCCAAATTACCCTAATACCATTATTGCACATTTTTTTATAACAAGCAGTCTGCTTTTACTTTTCATCTTGTAACGTTTTAGAGATTTTTACGGTATTAAATAAAATCAATAAATTGATATTAAGTTTGACTACTAACACTAACATATACAAACTTTCATCTGTAAAATGATTACTTTATTAAGTATACAATAATTATATTTAATTATTTACTTTTTGTAACACTGATTTGTGTCAAATAAAAAAGTTGTTTATGATTGTTTTGGACGTTGCAAGATTATGAGGTAGGAGAACTAATCCTATTTTTAGCACTAAAAATAATTGTATAGACAAAATGTTTGTGTACACTGTCTCTCCTTGTATGCACTGCATTAAATTTATTTGACCCGATTATCATTTTTTAATAAAGAAATAAAACTAGTAAGTTTTTTAATAACGTCTTAAGGAAAGCTTTACTAGTTCGAAAAAAAATCTCAAAAGAATATTTTTTTTTAACTTATCAAGCTATAATTTATTACTTTGTATTGAATTTATTTGAATAAATTTGTAGATATGTTTGTAACTAATACTTTTTTTTTTTTTTTTTCATAAATGGTTCGTAAATCGTATTTTCTTGTATATTAAATAATTAACAATTATTAAAGAAAGTTAAATTAAATTGTAGAAGGTACTTGTATATTTCTATACTCATCTTATTTTGAAATATCTAAGACTATATGTACGAAAAGGTAAACAAACACAGTATAATTCTTTAGCAATAACATATGTTTGTTAATTTAATATTTTTATGCTTGTAATTCAAATGAATCAAACATGTAGGTTGATACGTATTTCCTGTCATCGTCCACCCTTATGGCTTTGTCCTTAGAGATTGAAGTCATATTTACGAAAATAACTGATACAATTCAGAGATCAGCAGAGATTTATAAAATTCGTTTTGTGTAAATGTTTGTTTAATTTTTTTTCTTGAAATTTAAATTTTTTCAAACTATACCTTGATATTTTGGAAATGCTTGTCCCAATACACAGTGTATGTTAAAATATTTATCAAAAAACAATAAATATTATACAATAATAAAAATGTGTGCATAATATCCTACTATTTTGATACATATGTATTTACACAAATTTAGAATAACCACTTTTGATGAAAAAGTACTTCGTATTTGTTAAATGTGTTCTCCTTAATAACAACATAAAAAGAGTTACAATGTTTGACTACTCCTTTTGTAAAAATTTAGTAAATAACCATTTCGTATTTAAAATCTTTCACTAATAAGGATTAAATAAAATAATGTTTCTTTTTTAATTCTTTCCTCGTATTTATTCAAGTATAAGAGTTATAACTCTTATATGAGTACATAATATTATCATTATACATTTTCAAATAATTTTCCTAATATAAAGTATTCATTTCATGCAACTACAAATTTATATGAAAAAGAGTTTTGTATTGTTCCTCTGTTACACAGAACCAAAATAATTGGAGACAAATGGATCGAAACTTAAATTGCCTGCAGTGTAAAACAGATGAGTTTTATGTAAAATAGAACAAATGTTGCTTTATTTAAGTTGCTTGTTTCTACTCTGCTGGCTCAACTGACAAGTCCAATTTAATACTATGTCTGTAAAGTGAATTCTACATCGTATGCCGGTTATATGGGACTAAACCAATTAAACTTTTTGGCTCTAAACCTTTAACTGCTAAATACAAATCCTCTATCACTCAACAATTAATTATTTACTATTTATAAGTGCACATAAATAATATTGACTGCAGTTTTTGGGAGTAGTGAAAACTTTAAAAACAATAAATACAATTTAAAACGATTTAAAATATAATTATTTAAGATTATTTAAAACAGAACATGTATATTTATTACTAACAGTGTATATTAACAATGTTAGTATACCTTTTTAATTTGAAGATACATATAATTTCAAAATTTAGGTGTACTTTCTTAAACATTTGAAATTCAAAATTCAAAAATAAACTTTCGAATTTCTATTAGAAGTACTTGTTTTGTGATATTTATAACTTAACCGATTCTTATAAATTTTCTTTCATAAATACTATTTTCTACTCATAAATACTACTTATATCTCGTACTAAAAGTACGGAATAAATATTATTTGTAATTTGAATGATACTTGTAAAGTGTATAACACTATATTACCAATTGTTATTATATTTAGTTTTAGTTTCTAAGAGATATTTGTAATACATATGATAGTTGCAACTTACTAATTAATACATAAAGTTTGTAGACCAAGTACAGTACTTAAATTATGGAATTAAAAATTTCAATCATATTAATATTTTAAACAATAAAGATAACGTTTATAGCTTAAACGTTTAACTTTTGCCAACTTAATAAATTTTACTTCTAGTTTGCACGGCAGAACCGAATAAATGCTATTTATATTTTAAACAGTAGCGATAAATTTTATAGCACCAACTTAATAAATACCACTTTTTGTTTGTACTGCATGTAATGACTAAATGCAATATAAATTTCAATAATGCCGATAACTTTTATAGCACATACTAATGAATAAAACGTTTAGTTATCACTGCATATACTGACTAAATGATATTTATATTTTAAATAATACCAATCACATTTATAGCATCTACTTACTAAATACTAATTTTAGTTTGTACTGCATTTACTGAGTAAGTTATATTTAAATTTCAATAATACCGACAACTTGTATAGCTCCTACTTAATAAATACGTCATAAAGTTTGTGCTGCCTTACCGAATAAATACTATTTATATTTTAAACAATAACGATAACTTGTATAGCACCTACTTAATAAATACTACTTTTTGTTTGTAATTCATATACTAAATAAATTATATTTACATTTTAAATAATACAGATATTTTTTATAGAACCTACTAAATACTAATTTTTGTATGTACTGAATGCACTGACTAAATTAAATTCATATTTTAAATAATACAGATATGTTTTATAGAACCTTCCTACTAAATAGGCTACCACTTTTAGTTTGTACTGAATTTACTGAACAAATTCTACTTACTTTTATATATTTTTGTTTGACTATATTATAGTGAATAATAGAAAAATCAAATTGAACTTTTAAATGTAATACTACGTGACTAAAATTTAAGAAGTTTAGCTCAGTCATTAAGGGTCGCCGTGTCTCAATAGTTAGAACCTCCTACACAGTAAACTTGATTACACTTTTTACATTCGTTTAGCACTTTTGTTCGCATAAATCTTCTACAGTATATTAATTACTTTCTAGACATACTTTATTGTAAGAGGCCTGACGTAAAACACTAATTAATTGTCGAAATACGATCTCCTGCAGCAATTATTTACTTAATAATCATTACACAATAATTATTCTGTTCACTAAAAAAGAGTTTGGGCCTTAGACTCTTTGCAAATTGATAAACGCTTTTAAACAATGCCTAACTATTATTAAGATTTACCTTTATGTTGATTAAGTACTTAAGTATTGTATTTTGTCTGTATAATTTAATTTCCGTTCAGTAATCCAAAACTTATAAAACTTGTTCTCATTTATGTCAATTGTTTAGAGCGGTTTTATTAAAATAACAGTTTTATATGCTAAAGAGTTAATTTAATCAAAAAAACTGTTTAAATATATAAGTTTAAAAAGTTAATAAACATATGTATATAAATTTAGGAAGCAATGGAAATTGTTTGATATAATATGTATACATTAACAAACAAAATAATAAAATTACTACTTGTTCACCGTATTTGAAATTACGAATGTTAATAAACATTTTAATACACAACAATGTTTTCTCGCAAAAGTTCATGGTTCTCTTATTAAATAATATTATTGTGTCGTATTTGTATTTAAAAAGTTGGTCAATGGTTTCCTTTAGTTAAGAAAGTATGTATATAAATTATTATAAGAGCGTTTTTTTAACAAAATCTATTTTTTTAAAGAAAATATTATATACATTAAAGTGGCAGCACAATTTTTCAAAACTTTATTCAGCTTTACAGCACAATATAAAATATAATATAGTTTTATAAATCATTAACTAGGCCTGCCTTTTATTTTTCTAGTACTGTACTTTATTATATTTGACAATATCACAATTAATTTTGTTTTGTAATTGATGCTAAATCAGAAGATTATAACTAAGTTTTCGTCAGCTAGATTATGGTCCTGAATAACTTAATATCTCATTGCTAATGTTGAATAAAAATCAACTTTTATCCCCACACATTTTATTACTGTGCCTTATAGTGATAAATTTGCATATTTTGTCAAGTTTACCTTTAAGAATTTTTTCTATTTTATGTTTAAACTCTTACTATTTCAAATAAAATATGTTTTAACCTACCAACGAAATGAATTAATTTGAAAATAATAAAAAAGCATGTATAAAGTGGTTTTAAACATGTTTGGAATAAAAAATACACCATTTACGGTAGTATATTCTGGTTTAAAAATAAATACACAATATAAGTCTCTATTAGTTTTTCAATATTTAATTTACATGCATCTAGAACAAAAGATTGATCTGATAATAATTGTTACCCTTCTCTTAGTATTATTGAATGCAGTATAATTGTTGCACCTTATTTTATTTATATTGTTTTTTTTTTTTATTAATGTCAGAAAAGTTTAAAGTTTTGAGTTACTAAAAATGTGACATAAATCGGAATGCAAACTTTCAGTAGGCTAAATAATACAAATTAAACAAATTATTGATTCGTTTTTAACTACAGCAACTGTGGGAAAACGATTTCTTAGGCATGATTTACAGAAAATGCAACTGTATAGATATACCATTCAAAATAAATTACATATTAGAGTTAAACGAATAGGTAGATATAATTTGTTTGGATAGTTGCCATTATTTGTGTTTGAAGAAAATAATGCACAGGTATCACTCATAATAAGCTGTGATAATATAAAGTTTAATCTGTAATATACATGTTTTTTTTTCTTGATACATAAATCATTTCATATATACAAACAAATAATTGTAAAAATACTCAAGATTTAAGTACAATTTATTTTTGTTTAAATCTCATGTGTATAAGTTTAATAAAATGACTGTGTTTACTATCACAGGGTTCATTTTATAATGAACATTATACTAAACTTAAGTGTCGATCAAACGTAGTATGAAAATGTGTCCGTTGCTAATAACTTATTAGAATAAAAAACAACAACACATGTATGAAGTTGGTAAAAACATATGTTTTGAAATACTGATCGTTTTATCAGTCAACATTTACACTTTGACCAATATTATTTGTAGCAAAAGACAACTAACTATAGTTCAAAGCAAATCATTTATTTATATTTGTTAAATTCAATTAAAAAATAATACAAATATTTAATATTAAGGACCTTTCTAAAACATATTAAACATAAATTATATTATTCAATTTAATATGAATAATTAGTCATTTAAAATTAAACGTTTTGCAATAGGCTACATTATACAGTAAAATACATATAAAAATAACTTTATAATAATTTTAATAAACAGTTAATACATTTATTAAAATACCCTAACTGGCTATATTGTACGAAGTTTTCTATTTTAAAACAGAAACTATAGATGGACTATTTAATACAACAACAAAAAAACAACAACAAAACTTTAAGCTGTAATTTTCTTGTAATATTGTTGAACATGTTCATTAAATACTCAATTACTTATTTATTTCAAATAAAATTAATTTGCCCTATCAGTCATCAAACAATTATATAATTGAAACTACAATATCGCCTACAAATTAATTAGTCAACAAGGAGCACTTACTCACAGTTGTTACTCTAAACATTACATGAATATTAAAGTTAACAGATTATTCCAAACAGAAATACACAGGGAATGCAATTAATTTACCTACATAACTAGTTAGGCCTAGTTATGCTCTACCTAACAGTATGTTTAAAGCTCAACACAAAGGCAATCTAATTTACAAAACATGCATTGTTCGATAGTTGGTTTGGGGCATTGCATAAGTTGTCAATTTGTATGCATAACTTCAACAGAGTATGTTGTGCATTTATGATATACAATCTTTAGCAAATAATAGCAATAATACAAACAGGTTGTTTCTTGTGTAAAACAGTCTTGTTTAAGTTAATATAATTTGATACTAATATTAGTTAAAAATGCGTTATTTAAATTTAAAGTGCTATGATGTATTAATTATACACCTTTTTACATAAATGTTTTACAAAACCTTGCAGTGACGTGATGCTTTACATTAGAAGTAATGTGCTCATACTTCATCAATATAAATACAATAAACGGTACCAGATAACTGCCACATACTTTCTCCCTGTTGAAACTTTATACCTTCCCTAGAGTAGCATAAATAACCACATTTAGAATTGCAAAAGCAGGAAAATGTTACTATGGAAATTATTAGATGCATGTAACACACATCCATATTATTATTATATTTTATTATTATTATTATTGTTATTTACACTATTCTATCGGTTTCGAACAAATTTGCACCAAACATGTCAATTAGGCCTGTATAAATGCACGAAAAAAGGTTTAGAAACATTTTGAAAAACAACCCCCTTTTTGGAAAAAAAACCCCAAAAATCTGTTATTATTATTATTACCTAAACGAGAATTTTTAGAAAGATGCGGTTTTCGCATATGGTAGGGTAAATTAAGGGCGACAAAGAAGCCAAATTTCATCAAAATAGTTAGAGCCGTTTTTGAGGAATTTTTATTTTTCTCATTTTTGGACCTTTTTTAGAGGGTAAACCGACTTAAAAATAAAAAATGAAAAAAGTACCGAAGATATTCCAGAACTACACCTAAACAAAAAAAATTATTAAAATCGGACCGTTGGTATGGTCTCCAGCTCTGTACACATCCTTAGAGACACACAGACACACGGACAGACATCTTTTTTTGGTTCAGGGAGCACCAAAACAAATAATTCCACTAAAAATATTTTTGGGTTCAGGGAGCACCAACACAGATAATTCCACTAAACATTTTTTTGAGTTCAGGGAGCACCAAAACAGATAATTCCAATAAAAACTCAAATTAGAAAATTTGGACGAAAACAATATTTTCTCCATGTTACTCCCTCAATTACTTATAGGGTGGAGAAAGTAAAAATATATGAATTCTTAATACAACATCTTTTATTACGCAACTTTTTCTTTAACATAAAGAATGTAAAATGGTATTTAAAGAAAGTGATATTTTATTGTTGCACTTTGGTACCTAAAGTGTTGTTTTATTATTAACATTATCTTGTAAGAAATAACAGTAGAGTGTGTGTACACTACCACTATGCACTGTACACTTATGTAGCACATGACCACTGTGAAAGTTGTATTTAAAAAATCTAAATTGCATATTGGAGTAAAATCTGTGATTTATTAGAACGTTTGAAACATAAAAATACAAATTTGGGTGATAATGATATTGACAAAGAAAGTGATATCATCTTATTAGGGAGTCCCGGGATAGGAAGAAGTTACACATAATAGAAGTTGTTGGAACTTCTAAAAAAATTATGGAAATGTGATAATTGTTTAGTTAAAAGGTAACTACACTTTATACAGTCAAATAATGCTTTAAAATTACTAGTTTTATTAATAATTGGGAATGTATGTTTGGTTCATCATAATAAATATAGTCTTAAATTATAAAAAAATACGTAATAACTATATGAAATAAATTGTTGCCACCCATTTTACTTAGGGATAATAAAAGTTTAAAGTGTTAAAATTAGGCAGGAAGTAAACTGTCTTTAATTAGTGAGAGTTTAGCATATTCAAATTTTTTTTTATCTTCCTCGAAGTTTTTTTGATTATTTTATGCATGTGATATGATACAAAAACTATGTTTTAATATCGGAAGTTAAAATTAAAACATAATCTGCATTTGTATATAAAATAATTCTCGTTTAACTGATGGATAGTTTATTTGCCGATGTAAAGTCGATATTTTATAATCATAGAAGAAATTAGTATGCTGAATAAAATTAATTAATCTTATGAAATTATACATTATTTGTGAGTATGCATTATTTTTGTTTGTAGTGATTTCATTATGAGTTGTAACTTGACCAATGACGATTACATTGCAAAACAAAACAAACATTTACAGCACTAGTACAAGTAAATAAGTATTCGACAAAGTAATGACTTTGGTTACTATGAAAGGCAGAGCCACATTAAATGTCGCTTCAATTATTTGTTTTTGAATTGTGTATAGTTTGTTAAATGTACCAATATTAAACTGATTTACTTGTGTAATACTAAAAATGTATTTTATGTCAAACAAGTAAAACCGAGTTTAGCTGATTCATAATGTTTTTTCATCAGGTATCTGTGTACATAATATATGAATCCTATATAATTAATTTAATTAATTTCCTCATAGGATGAAAATGTTGATTTCCTTATTGAGATTTTGAATAATTATGCTCTATATTCGATCCACAAATTAATTCTTGTTTGTGTATGTTTGCAAGGCCTAAAATAATGAAGCTTAAAGAAGTAGGTTAAGGTAATATATTCAATGAATCAACAATAAGTAATGCATTAAAAAAGTATACATTTTAAAACGTTAACATAAAGCAGTACATTATTAAAATTAGCCTACAGCTTGTTAAAAATATAGAAAAATAACAGTTGTTATTAAAACTAGAATATTATGCTTTTAGTTACTGGATCTCTAAGAAAGCTGTTGATGGACAATAGATTATTTTACAAATTTTTAAAAACAGAAGGTAAAAGTCCAACACTTAATTTAGTATTTTAGAACCTATGTACAGAAGTTATTGTAATTACAAGTTCAACAAGACTTAAAATTATATTAATTCTTACATAATTCGTATTCAAAGATTACAAAAGGGATAATTTTGATTTTTATATTTAAGTAAAAGTAATAATAAAATTTAGAAAGAATTAATTAGTTAAAACTTTAGCAGCGAAACAGAGGACACTTTACGAATAAATCTGGGTTTCTTAAAAATGCAATCAATTTAATAAATTGTTCTACAGAAATCACTTACTGAAGTCATGAATAAATCCCATAATAATAATAGGATTAATAATAAGAAAACTGTAATTTTAAATTAAATTAAATTCTGTAATCTTCTAAAGTTTCACAGACTTTAAAAAAAACAACAATATTATAAATAAAAGACAATTTTAAACAAAGATATATAATAAAATTGTTAAAATTTCAATGTAAACAAAATACTTTTAACATAATTATATTTAACAAAGGTGAATTACAAATTTTAAACGAAAATTATAGCAATGAAACACACATTGTTTTAATAACTCCTAAATTTAAAAAAAATCTAAAATCTAACACTTTTAAATTTTACATAGTAGAATTTGTCTTGTCTATGTACTGTACAGTACTTATTAGAATCAGTGATCCTCTTTTGAGTATTAACAATCCTGAGGTTGCGCTATTTAGATAACCTTTGTGGGCGCGTGGGTTATAGGTGTACCCCAATCAAATAATTAGTATTTTATTATTTATAAAAAATAGGTTTAGGTCATGATTTTTAAAAAAAAGTACTTAGCAATAGGTTAACATATTTAATGAACAAAAATAATTGCTATTTAGACATTAATCAATAAGGATATATTTATTTTCATGAAAGTAATTATTGTAACCAGCATGTCTTGTTACTATTCCTATTCCTTTTAGTTGTTAGTTTCTTGTAATAAAGAAAATTTATTAATTATTTATTTAGGTCGACTTTGGATTCTATGAAAAATTGGCATTATAAATTATTAGAGCACTGGGTATGAGATGTATTACTCACATATGGCTCTAAATACCGCCTTGTTTGTGTATATTTCCCTATATAAAATTTACGGTTGTCAAGCGGTGTTTTGGATCAAGCTATAGGTTTTTCAGCGTCTTAATGTGGAACATCGTTCGAAATTTTTTCGCCATTCTCACTTCCATTTGTTTGGGAAACATTAACATTTTTACAATGTCTTCATCCCTATCATCAGAGAACTTCCTCTGTGCCAAAGCAACACCTGTGCTCTATAACGTTAATTTATTTAAAAATAACATTAATATGTACATAACTTTGATAAACTACAAAAAAATTACCATTAGTTAAAACTTACAAAAAAAAAAACAGTAAGCTAGTGGGTGCGTGAGGTACAACTATACCACAGACTGTGTAAACTTCGAAAATAATTAATGAATCACAAACTAAAAGCATGCAAACAACGTTAACCTTCACCTAAGCGATAGAGAAAGCTCAAATTTTAAGGTAACTGACAGCTCAAGGTCGTCCGTGTTCCTAACTGAAAATGGAACGTACAAATAAATGCCTAGGATACACCTGTACTCCGCGCGACCACTTTAGTGTTAAGAGAATGTATACAAACTTGTTTACTTCAACTTTTCTAAAATTGAGGACATATTTTCATTCTTCATTTTAGATTAGGAATATTTGAAACACACTTAAATTTGTTTGGTATTACAATCGTTGAAGAAAATGTTACCTTATCAAAACTAAATTCAGAGATTATTCCGGTTATCCCGTCAATCAAAATTTGACTAAGTTATATCAAGCTGTATTGTATATGTTACAAGAAATATTTAGTGTGGTAATTGGCGAATGTGAAACTCATTATTTCAAGAATGTGATGAATTGATAAAAAAAATGTATAGATATTAAATTTTGTCATTGTTAGTTAGATAGTCACCATTGATTCTATAGTTCATTATTATATTACATGGCTATGGAATAGGGTTGTATTTAGGGAGCCTTAGGTGGTGGTGGAAGCTTTTATTTCTGTAATTTTGGTCTTAAAGCGAAGTTTTTGTACGTTTGGTATGTTTTAAATTACTTGAACTATTACAGAGTAGATATTGTAATAAATATTGACTGTAACTTGGTAAACAGTGTTTATTCTAAATACATTTAATTGTAAACTATTGTGGATTAAATATGAATAATTTTACCAAATGAAAACCTTGACATGATAATTGCTACGTCTATATTTATAGATTTTTTACTTGTTTAGTATGTGGCTCAGCACTTATTTGATTAACTTTATAGTAAACTAACTAAATATGTGAAAACAGACACTTGCTAAACGTGTACGTAATTAAATTCAAATTTAATTTCTCGTTTGTCTGATTTTAATAACATTAAAGTTTGTTATTCTAGGTTGCCTTACTTTTTGAAACATATTAGATTGCCAATCTAAAAATGTGTTTCTTTCTGAAATTAAATTAAGTTTTAACTTCGTGCTTGGACTGAATATAGCATTTTCATATATTTCTAAGGAGCCATAAACGTAAATTACAGCTGCGTCACCATCCCTTTACTTTAAATTGTACAGTACACTACGTTTACTGCACAGTGAAGTAGATCTACAAATTGGTATTGTTATTTTATGAAATTATACTTTGCATTTACATTATCAAGGAAGACACGAAACAAATAAATATATTTAGTATTTGAACGTTTAATTAAAATGTATTTTTAGTAAAACAATTTTTAAATCCTGATATTTCAAAATTACATAAGTGCATACGAGTAAAGGCCCAAATTATTTATATGATTTTCGGTCAATACAGCTAAAATACAACCTAAATTTGAATCGTAAAAATACTTGCGATAACTTTATTGACAACAGAGGCCTACATCACTGTTTGAAGAAATAAGCTAATCTAATTTACATTATTATATATCTAGCTTTGGAAATGGTAATCGATTGCTGTTATATTAATTTTTATATTAATAGATTAATTGATGTGGTTAATATTAGACTCCTATAATATCTAATATACTATATCAATAAAATATTTATAAATCAATCAAAATTTTAAAAATAACAATTTATTGTTCAAAATAAACAAAAGTACTTCTTAAGTCTTAAAATAGAATTACTTATTTGCTTAAAGTTGTGATCCTAGTAACCTATATATATTTGAACATGTACTTAAAATGGCACTGGTAATCGTTAACAACAAAAACACAAAATCATATATATATGTATAGTTCAATATTAATTTATATTCATAAAATCAATAAACTCTCTCGCATCGCAAAACATAAAAACAATATATATTTCGATGAAATAGTACTCGGGTCACATTACGTATCTAGTGCGTTACAATTACAAACACAACTTATACAAAAAAACTACCTATTTTTTCAGTGATTGTACATTGTGTATGATCCATGCGGCTGGCTATTACCAATAACATCTCACGCTGAATGTATTATTTAATTAATTGTTGTGGTTAATCCACGCTACCACAACAATGGTGGCTGGGATTCAAGGTTGGGATGCCATACCTGATAATGTTACTCAGGCTAGGAGAGCGTTTATTGAAGACTTACCCAATTTAGAAAATATTCAAATATCTCGCTACTCCAACTTACATGACGCAGTTAATATAAAAATTCATAATTTTTGAGACGCCTCTAAACAATTCTATGCAGACATTATGTATTTAAGCACCGCTCAAATTTTTATACAAGTTAAAACCCAAATTTTTATTGCAAAATCAGTTAATCAAAATCAAATGAAATTCCCTACCACGTCTAGAATTTTTGAGGAGCATATCTGTTCGCTAAGGTAATGCATTATTGCATCGCAACACAAAATTGATCTGACACATCGTTTGTCTGACTCCAAGGTGACATCCAAGAGTGTCAAGGATTAGTAGTATTAATTAACAATTATTTTCAGTGTTACTTTCTTGCATTATTGTCATTGGATCAGAAACTATTTTCTATTCATAAAAAATGCATTTAATAAAATAGCATATACATTTACTTGTTAAAATACGGTTTCGTAAACAGTCAACTAAGAGAATCTCTTGGTCAGCTTGAATCTTAATTTCCATAGATTATATAAATAAAGATAGCTTTAGAAACGTGTTTGTTTAATTCTTTGATTTAACTTTGTTCGCTACTGGATGAATACAAGTCAACTTAATTTGAAACAAACTATAAGTGTACAGTAAGTCGTATTTAAAAACTTTTGTTATGGAAACTCTCACATAAGTGAGTTTTTCACACTCATTAAAAATGATATATGTATACTAAAGTGAGTTATAGGCAACTTGATTCTATAAAAGGATTAGTAAACATAACTTTTTATTTGCATTAAACATTAATAAAATACAACCGTTGAAGCTAGATTATATTGTTAAACAAGTTTGTGTTGTTGCATTATTTTAATTTTTTTTATGTTATACAATATATATGTAGGTCTATGTACCTTTTAAAGAAGCCTCTTCTTAATGTAAAACCTGCTGTATATTATCAAAGTAAATACAAACACAATAGCACAAAATTCTATTACATTCCATGTTCTCTAATTTTGTAAAGTATAATTAAGTTTCATTGGTTGAATTTTAAATGTGCTAATTTATATCTGTCAAAAATAGAATGGTATCATTGTTTAAAGAATTAGAGATGTACTCATCCGCAACGTCGAATAACCAAAAAAAGGTTGTCCCTTCAGAATTAGCTAACGCAGTTGTAAAGAAAATAATGAGATTCTCCCATTGCTGGAAAGTTTTTTACTCTCTTAGATGTGTTTTCAAGTAGCTCTGTGTTACACATTTGCTCCAGTATAATAACATTACCTCTCAATCTGTCAATGGGTAATTTGCCATTCAGTCTTTGAGTTTTTGAGACATTGCATCTTAGCTGACTTACTTTATTATAAAGGAACCTCGTCAACTTACAAGATACAACAATTAACTTTACAATTTTTAGTTATACGAATCTTACTATAGGTGTTTGAGTTCAAACAATAAGTTCATTTATATTTCTCCTAAAGTTTAATAATTCTCAGATGGTCCACCGATATATTTGTTTTAAATAAAAATTCTTTTATCTGTAGACATTTTCAATTCACTAGAACTGTAAGAATATTTTTACTCTAAAGAAACGCATTTTTGGTCTTCTTATAATACTGCTAATAAATAGTTTAACGGATAGTCGTGTAAATATTACATTCTTAGGTTTAAGATATGTTACTCTAACGATAACCTGTAACAATACAAAGTAATGTACGTGTCAACATTTAGGTATCAAAACTACATCACCTACAGCTAGGTTTTTAGTAGGGGTATTCCACTTCCAACGTCATTGATATATGTTTCTGAATTCGCTGAGTAAATTGTTCAAAATGTTGTCAGAATGTCAACCTGTTTAGAAAAACTGAAAAATAATAACACATTTTGTTTCAGATAAGGCGTCTTTCAGTAAGAAAGTGGCCCAGAGTCGTTATTTCGATCCTGTATTATAGATTTATACTGACGACCATTTTTAACATGGGCAATGGTCATTATCCTAGATCATGGAAGAAGACAGAATGCGTCTGTGTTTTTGATGGAGACAATTTCCCTGCTGAATTACACACTCCACGAAAGTTAGTCTAACACGTCCATTTCCAACAGGTACCCAATGAAAATAATTTTAAATGTAACGCTTGAACTACCTGCCTCAGAGTTACTCTGAATTATTAGATCAATTATTTTACTCAAAACATCGGAATCAATTTCCTATGCTGGTTTGAAGGAAACCTAACCGGGGTTATCCATTAAAAAAATAATACTAGTGAATGTGAACTGATCATTGTCAGACACCTTATTTGTCATGTGCGCAATCACGTTTTAGAGACCGTACTTTACCCATTCGATTTCGTCGCTACCTTCAGGTGGACTTTGCAATTTGAAACGCATTTTTCTGCCACTATTGCGAAACTTTTTTGAGCAAGAATCAGAAGTAGATACAACATATAAATGATCCAAATCGGT
>JAGFPH010010322.1:26214-40819 GCA_018207615.1 Philaenus spumarius | reverse complement strand
TATATAAATATAAAAGTTACAGATTTACAGACTGACTCATCACTAATTAGAAAATGTAAACTGATATTGTAATTATTATTATGTAATTAATGGGATGAACTACGACATTAAAATAAACTATAATTTTCCTACTTTAATTAAGACCAGCCAGCTGAAATAAGAGATAAGCTTTCCTTAAGCAATCAATACTAAGAGATGCATTCATATAATTTCCGTTGTAGTCATAAAACTAAAAATAACAAAGATAACATACTACTTGCTTCTAAGGGAAGAAAATGTTAGACAGAAGAATAAATAATAATAATTCTCTCAATTAAATTATTATTAAAATGTACAAATAATATAAAGTAATACTAATACTATATATTAATATTATTGTTTTTCTTCAAATTTTTTTACAATATTCAAACATATATATTATTTGTTTTACATAAGTAGGCTTATATATATTTATATAATTAAATAATCACTATTATAAATAAAACCATGGAAAGCACATCCTAAAAACCTAAGTATTTAGATCACAACACAAGTTTATTCATGTTTTTGTCCTCCAATCTTGTTGTTCAGGTTTGTTAGAGTTAAGCTTGCATGTACTGCACTACTGTCTCGCTTTATTAGTAAACATATTTTTAAAAATATAAAAATATAAAACATTTGTTTTTCCTCTCTCACCCGATTAGACTGTTTTATTTATTTAGTAAACCAACTTTGATTTAGTATGCTTCAAAGTTCATTTTCTCATCCATTGTAATAAAAGCTTTAATGGAATGCTTAAAAAGTAAAATATGTGTTTACTAACTTTTTTAAGCAGGTATATTTTTATACAAACATTTATAGCTTTTCTTAAGGTTGTAAAAATTAACAACCAGCGTAATTAAAACAGCCATTAAAAACTTTTCCACGTCTAATAGCTCGACTTTAATAAAATCTCCCGTAAGCCAAACTAAGTATAAGAAAACCTAATACCGCTGTAAAAGAGATACACTTTCTATATTACTAGTTCCATGGGAATTATTATAATTTAAAGTTCGAAGACAATAATGTTGGATTATGTAAACATAATTGTATTTATTAAACCTTTACAATTTGTTGTAGTTTGTTTTTTAGTATCTACAATTAAACATAATAATGCTTTGATAATGATAATGCATTTGCTTTTCTATGGTTAATTTTAAGTTACAAGTTAAAAGTTTAAAACTAAAAAATACTGCATACGTTTAAACTAACAGCTACAAATTATACATAATAATATCCCATAAATAAACTACCAATTATCAATCAATTTCATCGTCAAATTTTATATTTTTCAGAACTATATATATGTACATTTTGTCACGATAACTTCAAATATTTTTTTTTACAAAATGGTGGTGGCTTAAATTGTGATATCTTATCAAAATACCTTTTTCCCAAAAAACCTCAAATTTCTAGTTATCCTGATAATCCTATTAACTCAAGTAATGATTTAAGAACTATTGAATTAAATTTATTAAAACTCAAACCGTAAATTTTTTTTTCTTAATTAAAATTGTGAACATAACTGTATTAAATACTTAATAGTTTTTATAATATAATGGTGTTTTACCAATGAATTAATTATTTCTGTTAATTATCTAAAATTTTAACTTTAATTCTGTTCATTAATTTATCTGAAAACTGAATGTCACTTTTGATTAAACAAATATAATGAATATTTAATAAATCTTACCAAACCTATAAAGAGTTTATTCCAATAAAACAAGTTTTTCGTAATAAATACTACCTAAACTCTGTATTGTAATCAGTAAAATGAAAACCTAGAATATTTAATTTATCAATATATTCTATTTTAAAACAAATTATAACATAGCACAATATTTTAAACCTAATTCGTAAACGAAAAAAGAAAAAGTATAAAATCCGTTAAAACATTATCAAGTAATAATACACACCTATGTACACCTAAAAGCTTTTACAATTTCTACAGTTGTTCATCAAATACATAACCAATTTATTCATCTAGTTTTTTAATCTTCCAAAATTTACTTGCAATCTAACTTCCTTTTCCAATGAGTGACTTCACTACATTAACACTCGCTTCATTCGGCTGATCCACAACACATCACTGCACTAGGTCCAGCGGTTTTGTCCTTTTCAGTCTCCGCACCGTGTCTCGGCTCTGTAGCATCTTGAGGACATCGGAATTAACATGATTTTGGAGCCTATGTTCATGCTTCCATGCAGCACCCTTTATGGCATTGATGACCATATCCATATTGAGGTCTCTATGCAAGTCATCGTTGCGCACATACCACGGTGCATCAACGATGCTCCTAAGCACCCTATTCTGAAATGATTGAATCACTTTAACATTGGTCTTCTTGGTGCACCCCCAGAGCTGCAGTCCATACATCCAAACTGGTTTTAACACTTGCTTGTATAAAAGCAGCTTGTTTGATATTTCCAATCCGGACTTCCGTCCCAGTAGCCAGTACATACTTCTAAATTTCAGATTTAATTCTGTTCTTTTCATTTTGACATGGGGTTTCCAATTTAGCCTTGCGTCTAAACTCATCCCCAGGTACTTTGCATGTAGCTTAGATGGAACTACTTGTGAATTTATATGAATTGGAACATTGATCAATTTATTGTTTGTAAAGTTTATGTGAGTGGATTTTGACTCATTTAATTTCAACCGCCACTTTTTCATCCAAGTGCTAATGTTATTAATACTTCTCTGTAGCTTCATTGAAGCCTCCTCGACCGTGGCTCCAACGGCCAACACAGCAGTATCGTCAGCAAAAGTTGCCATTGTTGTGTTTTCATTAACAGGGATGTCTCTTGTGTATAGTAGGTACAGGATAGGACCAAGTACGCTACCCTGTGGGACTCCTGCAGATATTGTCTTTATTTCGGAATATTCATTGCCTTGTTTGACCCGAAACATCCTGTCCATCAAATAAGATTTTAATATCTGGTAGAACTGATCTGGGAGATCTCTTTGCAACTTAAAGAGCAACCCTTCATGCCAAACTTTGTCAAAAGCTTGGGAGATATCGAGGAAAACAGCCGAGCAGATCCTCTTGTTTTCAAGAGATTCTTCAATTATCCCAGTCACTCTATGCACCTGATCGATAGTTGAATGCTGGTTTCTGAAGCCGAATTGGTGAGTTGGAATCAGCTGATTTTCTTCTATGACAGGTTTCAAACGCCTAAGGAGCAGTTTCTCAAATAGATTGGAGATTATTGGTAAGAGAGAGATTGGACGATATGATAAAAATTACTTTGTTCAAATTACTAATGACTGTGTTTTAGTAGTTCAACCGGTACTCAAAACAATCTAATCGACTTAATAAAGAAGAGTAATTATACTTTAAAAGTTTAGACTTTGTTTATTATTATTATATATATTCATATATACAATATACATATTCATAGTAACAAAAACAACATATATATCCTATGCATGGCATTGCCTTGTAAGACACCGGTATATTTGGTAAAAACTAATAATTATAATATAACCTTATAACTAATATCAGTTCTTTTCTATTACGTTTACACATACATTCTCCTCCAACTCCTTTATTGGGTAGGTGCGCTGTTATGTAGCAGTTTTACAGCAAAATATTATTTTTTTCAGATTGTATGCACATATGTACCAAGATTGGCTTATGCTTTTCACATGGAATAAAATAGCCTACGCATCAATGCACACATAATTTTTTTTCAATATTATTGTACTAAAATTAATTAAAGTAGCTGTTGGTTATGTGTTATTAATAACTGATTATAAATTTGCTAAGTTAGTTGTTCTGTTAATTAATATAATTCATTCAGGAAATGTGTTTTGTTTGGCCTATGGAAAACCTAAAATGGTGATGATAAGTTTTAGATCCGAACCACGTGCCTTTTTTGATGTAGAGCTCAAATTGAAGCCTTGGATTTGGAAAAGGTTTACGCTTTAAAATCAAAAATGTGTAAAATGCTTTCTTAGTATGTAGTAATCGTTGTCCAGAGTGGTGAATCATTTTATAAACGGGTCATTCAAGAGATTAATTAAAATTTGATCATTAATATTTTTTATATTTAACTAGTGGCTCAGCCCTGCTTACTTCGGCGGTGACCAATATCGAAGCCAATGCAAATTGACTATTGCATACTCTGACATTTTCACGGAAATGGCTCTAGGAAGCGGTGACCTATACATATCTAATGTAAGATAGAGATATAAATAGACAGGACCAACACCAGCTATTAGTATTTTGGCATGCGTTGTTAGTTCACTATATTTAAACTATCAATAATCAACATGTCAAACTAATTTTGATGTTAACCTAATAAGAGAAACAATTTAAAGTGTAAAACCAGAAGTTTGACTAATAAAACAATAAACATGTTGAAATTTTTCAACCTAACCTAAAAATATTTTTGTTGAAAAGAATAACTACATGATTCTAAATTTGCTAAATTTGTTGCAAAAAAAAAACATTTTCGTTCATTGTAGGATTAACTTAAATTTATATTAAGTTTTTATTTAAGTCAGATATTTTATTCACAAATGTAACAATAAATGTTTGAATTGAATTATAATATACTAAACACATTTAGTTGATTTTGTATGTTTTTACTTTCTCACTATACTATCGTATTTTGATCACTAAAAAAAAAACTATGTTGAGATTTTTTTGGAAATATCCGTTTTGGAACCCCCCGAGTACAAAAATTTATTTTTACAAAATGTCTGTCTGTCTGTATGTATATAAAGTTATAGAGAAAACTATGCAATCGATTTTAAACAAATTTGCACCAAACATGTCAATTAGGCCTTTATAGATTCACGAAAAAATATTTTGAATTTTTTTGAAAAACAACCCCCTTTTTGGAAAAAAAAACCCAAAAATCAGTTGTTTTTTGTAAAAAAAAACTGCTCTAACGATTTTGATAAAATTTGGCTTATAGGTAGCCCTTAATGTATCCTATCATTTGCAAAAAACCTCACATTTCAAGAATTTCTCGTTTAGCAAATAATAATAACATTTATTAGTTATTTTCCTACTTTAATGTATCCCCTCTCCTACTTTAATAAAATTATGAAGTCACAGTGAATCAGTTTAATAATTGAAATTTGTTTGTGAGAAAGTATGTGCCAGTTTCTGGTACCGTTTTTTTTTTTTTTTTTTGTAGATTATGCTTCTAGTTTTTCAATTTAATCTAAAACAGCTGTCGGTTGTGAAGAATAATTAACTGATTCCACATTTGCTTCTAAAATTGATTCTAATGTTTAGAAATAAAATGTAAACAATCACGTGTTTCTGAGCTTTTCATCCGAACATCTGGTTTATCTCATATAAGGCTGGAAATGATTACGGAATTCGCACTATTTTTAAGTTTTAAAATGTTAATTTTGCTAAATACTTTTTCAGTGTGTGTCTATTTCCTCATAAGAAAATTCATTTAATTTTCGTTTTTATTTCTTAAGTAGTTTTCGTTCTAAGTTGATTTTATTTCAGTCAGTCAGTCATTCAGTGATTAAAAAGTCGCTTATATATAGATACTAGCTGACCCGTACGGCGTTGCCCGTGGTGGTTGGTATTTTCAGTTTTTTTTAACGTAATTGTATTCTGCCCTGCTAAGGAAAATGGCAGTAAGTGCAAAATTTTCGATTTTGAGTTATACATCGATTCTTATGTTTTGAGACATGCGGAATTCGATGCTAAACTCGAAAAAATCGTATCTCGATTAGTTTTTGAGATATTGTATCTTGAAAAAGCAGTAACTGCACAATTTCAGCTCTAAATCTAAGCAAAACGGCAGTAACTACAAGTGCTAAGCATAAGAGCAGTAAATGTGGTGCAGATACTGCCGTCTTGACTAGCTTTAGGTAGATACTGCTGTTTTACTTAGCATGTCTAGGTAAATATTACACTTCCTGCCTTTGAGGAATCTTTTGGTTAGAAAAACCCATCAGCTGAGAATACAATTTAAGTTATTGTGTTTATTTTTAAGATCAGTTATTAATTGGAGCCAAGCACTAAATATATTGTTAGATCAATTTATTTAAAAAATAAAATAAAGGAAAACTGTTAAAGGAACTTGGTGACATTATGCCTGAGAACAGAAAAATGTTTTGAAAACAGTTACCAGAAAAGTAAAACCTAAGTTTGTTTAAGTTGTAGTGGGATGATTTTAATTTTTTTTCAATTAAGCTTATTTTTAAGCATAATATTTGTCAAAATATAGTACATTTAACTTTAAAACATCAGACATTTTACATTTAAAAACAGATATTTCAATTCAAACTCACAAAACGTAACGAAGTGATAAAATAATCTTATCTTTGTTCACTATTTTCACAATGTCACAATGTTACTTGATGTCAATTTATATAGTCTTAGTTTATTTTTTTTTTTTTTTTTTTTTTAATTATGATACATTTTTTCTAGTTTGTATAAAATTATCGACATGAAAAAAGTTAGTCTTTAACCCTTTCAGACCCAGTGTCCTCTGCAGAGGACATCATATTTAGTGAATTTTCTATTTTTTTGTAACATTGTTTGAGCATTTGAAACCCAATGTCAAGCACAAAAATAACTATGAAGGAATAGTTCTTTCCGTTTCACATATGATATAGTATACAAAATCGATGTAGTGTTCCCCCATATGTCGTAGGTTGTTTTTTTTTTTTTATAGAAATACTACAGTAAAATTATGCAAAACATCTCAAGCCTTTAGACCAGGTAACTAGTCATATCCCGTCAGTTTGGAAGCGAGCCAACCACCGTTTGCTTTACTTCCGCCCTCCTACCCTCAAACCACAGATATGAAAAGCTACCTGGTCTCGCGAGATTCGAACCCGGGATCTTCTGATCAGGAAGACCCCACGTTACCTTTCGGCCACTAAGACTTGTACAGAATAAAACTCTCTTAGCTACTTTACAAAGCAACCATATTGCCAATCTCGCCTCTTAAGCGAATTCTTTTCTTCGGGTTAAAACTTTGTTATTTAGAAATAGTGGTGTAACGTTTTTATTTAGCAAGATATTGCCCCAAAATTTTTAACATAAGTAGCCTATACAACAAAATGTATCTTAAAGTGATATGCAAGTTTTCAAGTAATATATTTTTTTCCTATCTGTTTTCTTTATGCAAACTATTTATGGAAATTTTATAAAAACTTTTTGTTATGGTATGTAATTTAATTTTTTCTAAATTTGTTGGTACGTTAGAAAAATGTTTTAGTAGAAAATATTACTTATAGGTCTATTAAAATAAAAACAATTAAAAAATCATGATGATATCTTATCAAATAACAAAAATACAGCTTTTTTTGTACCTACTGCTAACTGTACAGTCTTAGATTTATTAAAACACTAAGGATAAAAGCAGTATCTGCTTTTTTGACTCAAATAATAAATTTTCTTGCATTTTTTTAGTTTCAAATGAATTCTATGGGCTTATTTACCTATAAAACACTTTGAAACTTGAAATTTTACTTATAATATTTTACGGTCAGAGCAAAAACTTTAGGTCCCATTTTCTCAAAACTTAGTTTTTGTAGTTACTGCCTTTTTCCTTAGAAGGGCAGTATTATTTTTAAGGGTTCAGTCAGTGAGTGGTATTTGGCTTTTATATAATATAGATCTTAAATAATAAAAGCACTATTGTCATAATAATAAAAGATATGAAATTATGATTTTAGTAACTTTGATCCCCCCAGACCACTCCTAAAATTTCGAAATTTCTCATACCCTTTCTTAGTGAGCACCTAGAGGAAGCTACAAACCAATTTTAATTCCAATGCATTCTTTAGTTTTGAAGAAATCGTTTTTTAATAACTTTGATCCCCCCAAACCCCACCCCCTAAAATTTCCAATTTTTTAAAACCCTTTCTTAGTGAGCACCTATGGCCCTAGAGGAAGCTACATACCAAATTTCATTTCAAACCATTCAATAGTTTTTGAGAAATCGTGATGAGTGAGTCAGTGAGTGAGTGAGTGGTATTTCGCTTGTATATATATAGATTTTAAAACATTTGTGGACCATATATATTTCTTTTAATCACAGGTAATATTAATTTTGTTTAACATTGTTAAAACATACTCGTAAATGTGTGCTTTAAATATTTCATTGTACTTTTTTGACTAAATAATACAATATAGAGAACAAAGAGTACACATTCAAGAGACAATTATGGTTGGAATTGAAATAACAGACAAAGTGAATATGTTGTGTCCAACTATAATTGCAATACAGCATGCACTTTCAACCAACTATTGGCACTCAACAGCTGTGCCTAATGTCTCTAGCGTTTATGTAACTATGTTATTGTATTGTGTCAAATAAAACGCAAATAGTTGTTTTTACTATCTCTGTTATTTTGTTCTAAAATAGTTTGACCGTGTATGCAATAAGTTAAATGTGGCTCTGTGAATTAAATAATACAGCTAAAATCATTGGACGTGTAAAGAATTGTAACTAAAACTACGCCATTTTATAATATAAAAGCTCTACCCGCTCTACCCGCTCTACTTGTTCTACGGGAAAACTTGCTGTAAAAAAAAAACAATGAGTAAACATTTTATGTACGCACGCTACTTATTTCCGACAAATGGTTGACAAATTAATGCCGAAAATTTTATTTTGCATTATTGAACACTTAGATCGCGCAGGAAAAAAGTCATATTATATATGAAAGTTGCAGAGAATACATTTTTTGTCGCTTTAGTAGTGTCAGATGTTTGATAAAATTTGCCGTTGAAAAGCTACAGCTGTTTAAAAGTAGGTAAAACAAATACTTAAAGAAAAACGCACACTTTTTGTGTTATAACTCCTAATCTTTGAAACCTACAGAAACGGATCATTGAGCTTTGATCTCGGCGAGCTAAATCCAATGTTTATATCAAAAATTGAATATAAACTCTACCAGCCTAAAGTTATTAAGAGATTCGTGCCCAAAAAATGTCACTAATGACTTTGGTCACTAATGACGTCACAATTTTGAACGAATTTACTTTTTCGAAAGAGGATTTCTCATAATCCTTCCCGAAGAAATGCTGCGTTTAATGGCTCACACACGAGATTAATACAGTTCAAGCCTTCACAAATATATAGGCAAACATTATATTAATATATTTATAGATTTTATATACATTTTTATAAAACTTATATTTATACATATAAGTTTAGGTATATAGTATATTTTCTCTTCTTCCTATGCCTTTTGTGAAAAATAAAAACTTGAAATTATAACAGAATAAAAATTGTTTACCAAATATTAGCCTTACTAGTACGGCAACAAATATTTCACCATTTAAGCATCGTCAGGCAGTTAGTTAAAATAGTACCGTGTTTATTTTTATAAGCATTTTGTGATAGTCAACTAACAATGTTTAGAAATTATTGTCACAAACAACAGATATGAACGAAAAATGTGAATAAACTTGTTGCGTTTGTAATAGTAAATATTATAGAAAAATACTTGAATAACGGGGATAAGGAAATGAATGTTTGGGATGTAATGTAGTTGTTTAATTTTGTAACGAAATTAACTAAATCATCTTACCATTATTAGTTTTTTGGGGTGAAATTATTGACTTATTCTAGTAGGTGATTTGGAATAGCAAATTGGATACTTTTATCATATTTCCAGCTGTTTATTAGCCATATATGATCTTTATCTAGATTTTAATTGCTCTTTCTTGTTATTCTGTATATTATTCTTATTATAAAAACTAACGCACATTTCCTCAATTTATTTGTATAATTTCCAATGGATTTTCCGATATATTAAAATTAATTACATTCAATGGTATGATTTAAAATTTAGGCCTACTTTCAAAAGTAAAAATGCTCTAAAGTAATTCGAAAACACTAAATTAAATTTATTTAATGTTAATTGGATGTTCTTTATATTTATATTTAACTTCGTTATTGCTTAATTTGGTTTTATAATAACTAACAACAATTTATAGTTCAAGCGAAATGTTGTGATTATTTGCGGTAGATAGTGTTCATGAATAGTACTAGTGGTTTATTGCATGTAATCAATATGTTAATGGAAACATAAGCGTAAATGTTCATACAATGTATTTCTGCTATAACATTATTCTAGTCGTAAACGTCCAGTCATGACATTAGGTACATGGACAAAGTTGAATCATTAGTTAATAATATGTAACTTACGTGCTGTGACATAAAATGTATAAACAAAATGTATATTGTTGCTTTATGTTCGTCAATAGTAACCATGAAATATTAAGTAGAATATGTAAACTCAATATGTTTTTAGACGTATCAACGATTCTGTACCAAAAATATGTTTATGCATTTATGTTAGCGGATAAAGAACGTAAATTAGTCGGATAACAAAAAGCAGGATTAGCCTAAATCGCATTCGCTTGCAAATGCAAAGACAAAAAAACTTTAATAACCTATATTCTTATCTCAAGCTGTTAAAAACATTAAAGTTAATCTTTGAAATATATATATATATTTGACATAGTATTAAAGAGCTAGGCCTATAATATACGAGACTTGTAAATAATAATACAAGTTTGAACTAAAAGGTAGAGTTAGTTTAGATAAAGTTAACTATTATAAATGTATTACTATTTATATAAGTATTTATTTACTAGCAGGCACACATGGCTTCGCACACGGTAGAAATTTTTATTGTTATAGAGGTTGTTATTACATTTTCACTCCTTAGCAGCACGCTATAAAATTAAACTATGATTTACATAGTTAAACCATATAGTTTACATAGTTAAACTATGATTTACATGTATTGTAAGAAATAAATGCACCAGTTTCTAGCTATCTAGCTTAATGGAGAGTATATTAATTAGTTTGTATTGTTTTAGGGGTTGTTACATTTTCACCCTTTATCAATACACTAAAAAATACAAATATGGTTTACTTTTATATGTATATATCTTGTAAGAAATAAATGTACAAATTTCCAGCTCTCTAGTCTTAATGGAAGTATAATAATAAATATTTATTTTTTAGGGGTTGTTTCAACCATTAAATCTAAATGAATTCTAGCCTATGTCTCTTTTCATTTCATGATCTATATGTGTGGCAAATTTCATTCAAATCCGTTGCGTAGTTTTTTCGTGATTGAGTAAGAAAGAAAAAAACACAGACAGACACCATTGGATTTTTATATAATAGTATAGATGTATTACAATAGGTTGTAAGTTATTAAGTACTAATAAACTTAGTCACACATTATCGTCACTTGATACCGTGACAGCTTCTTGGTAAACAACATAATCGCCATTTATTAATTCAATTTCAATCAAAAGAATTTCTTCTAAAAAATTGGGAAGTTTTAATTTGAGTTATATTTCCTTGTTTTATGTCACATATGTGTTGTTAGCGTATAGTGTTTTGTGTTAATGTCAGCCTGAAGATGCGTCAGTGATACGGTGAAATATGTCGCATTTATAAAAAACAAGGATTGTTGAGACATATATGGTATTTATAAACATTGATTTACATTATCTTTGTTTCATTTCGTGACAAGTCGATTCTAAAAAATATTAATAATCATTGTTTCGTTAACGTAAACAACTTGTTAGGTATTGGCTGAAAGTTTTTCTAGTGTGTAAGCACATTTGCAGATGATGCCAGGACGAAAATTTAATTCTGTAGTTTTATTTGAGCCTCTCTCATTGGTGTGCACAAATCGTTCAACCATATTTGCCTTAATGTATTAATACAGTTTCGTTTACGGGTTTTATAAAATAATCTTTGTGGTTTATAATTTAACAACTAAGCTTCATGTTTATTTTTATGTTTCGTCACATACAATCCTTCACTCCTAAGTGTAGGGAGCTAAACAAACTATTTCAATACCCCCACTTTAACCCCTATGAGAGAATGCGTGATGAATTACCTTGGTAATAGAGTTATCAATTTGTTCTCAATGTTAAACACCTTTACCGCCTTTGATAAGATCGTTACTAATATTTGTACATTGGACCTGGGAAAATAGTCTTAAACCTATATCCTAATTTCTTCAATCTTGTATATACACATAAGATGCCAGTACACTCATTATTTCTCGTACTGAAACAACAATGGTGATTGACAAGTAATGGTTTTGGAAATTATCTGTCTTTTAAGATTATTTATATAAGTTAATATTGGCTGTTTGGTTTATATTAATATTATTTTTAAATCTCCTAAGCATGTTTCAATCATACATTAGTTGTGTTGTATTACTTGTTATCTAAGAACTCTTTTTTCGAAAGTTGTAAATTAAAGAGATTGGTTACTTTTGGTTTCTGAAAAATAATGCTTTTTAAAGGAGTTTGGTTAACATAGTTAAGTTTTTCTTAGTTATAATCATTTTATTTAATATAAATATACATTTATAAGTATGACATTTAAATTTTGATAATGCAACGTTATATGAATATATTAAAACATGTGTTTTCATTTAAATATTCATACATCCAATAGCGCATGTATTTGTATGCCGAGTAATTGATTTGAAAGTGATTTCCTATTAACATTGAATACATTAATGAGATAGGTGGATAGGAAACACTACGTTGATTGAGCTGCTAGTTAAAATAATTTAAAATAATTAGCATAATTTTAACCAATATAGTAAAACAGCACCGACCGTAATGATTTCTTAAAAAAAATATACTAACAATTATTGATTCTAACACCTTTAAAGGCATAGTTTATCTGCCGTGATTTTAGTAGAAAATAGCATAACTAACGAACTTGTTATGTTTGATCGTATTTGTGTACAAGCCTTTACTTTTGATACAAAATATTATTCAACAATCAATAATAATTTGTCTCACTTTAAACCACGGAACCATCAATGAGTAACAGAAATACATGTACAATTTTACAACCGACCAAATTCCAACAGTTTTGGAATAATATCAGGGTAGTCTCTTTATGAGTTGCAGTTAGGTTTTAACAAACAGAAAATATGTTCACTGTACTCATTATTTATGTTTTGTGTCTATTAAAAAAATGTATATAGTCTATTATTAATACTTATTTTTAGTATTAGATTGAAAGCTTTTTTTAGTATTAATATTACTCTCAATTATTTCTAGAAAATATTCATAAATTAAAAAATAAAAACAATATTTTTAAACATAAAATACAATTAAAATAACAAATACATAAATGATATATATACACCACTATATATTGTATATTTAAATACCAAATAAAGATATACACAATATAAATTATTTAATAAACGGAATAATTTTGAAAATTTGTTTATATATTTTACTATTTTGTTTTTACCATAAACATTTTTATAAATATTTTACTTCAGGAAAATGTAGTATATATTATATATATATATATTACTTGATGGAATTTCTTTCTTATTCAGTATATATATAACAATAGTATTTTTTCTTATGAAGTAAATAAGTTCTTTTCAAATTTAAACTGTCACCTATTTGTATGTTGTTTTTTTTTAAAATTTATTAGAGCTGCCATCTAATTCAAAACTCGACTTATTATCATAATAATGATAATTTATTTTATATATGTATTAGGAAACAAAGAATTAAACAAATAACAAACTATACAAAGCAGATATAAATAAGTAGAATTGTTCAGTCATAAACTATTTTTCTATTTTTATTGTATAAACATATACTACACAAACTTACCAATGAACACATTTTATTTACTATCATAACTTATCATGTGTGATAACATTTTTATATACTGTAAGTAATGCTTAAACTGCATTTGTAAGACATAAATACATAATACATGACCCATATTATCACATTCTAATGAATCACTGAGCTATCGCTACAAAAAGTGATACTCTGACCCAGATAGTCTCCATTGTAGGATGAGGAATGATGACTGCCCTTATACATATAATAAGATTTGCAATATATTGGATATTGAGAAAGCTTTTATTTATATAAATAACTACAAAAATAAAATGCTTTTTGCTTCTATTGAAAGATTTTAAAGTGATATTTATTAATAAATTTAATGTGGATTTCCCAGTTGATTGAATTACAAGATTTTTTATAATTAATTGTTTAACAAAAATTAAAATTATCATATTATTAAAAAATAAACATTCAAGGTACATTTCTCACTACAGGTTGTTCACATATTTACCAATTGTTTACATATAATTTGTAAGGGTTTTTCGTACCCCTGTCGGTTTTTCGTCGTGTCCGGATCGCTAAGTCGGTGACGTGGGGTTTTATTCCAGAGGTCAGTCGGTCGTCTCTTATTACGTAAGTCAGCGACTCAGGTTTTAGCGTTCTAATGGTCAACGACGAGGCGTACCAGTTATAGAACCTTCATCATCATTGTCGAAAGGGGATATTGTACTTAAACGGGCTATCTCCTTTCTGTCCCCTAACACGAGAAAACGTAATGATACTACTGTCTTTACCTTACCACTCGAACTAGAGGAAATGTCGTATACTACGGCTTATAACAAATGACTTAATAAAACTTATGTCTACGTACCTGGTCTTTACTATCGCTGTACGGCGTGTGGTTTGAAATAGAAAGTGTATTCCACTTATAGGACCCAGTATATGCTACTAGTATGATAGGTAGACGGGTACAACAGGTTATATAAATCGGG
>JAGFPH010010322.1:5566-26114 GCA_018207615.1 Philaenus spumarius | reverse complement strand
AATCTTAAATCGGGTTTGGTAGAGAAAGTGTATTCCACTTGTAGGACCCAGTATATTCTACTAGTATGATAGGTAGACGGGTACAACAGGTTATATAAATCGGGTTGGGTAGAGAAAGTGTATTCCACTTGTAGGACCCAGTATATTCTACTAGTGTGATAGGTAGACGGGTACAACGGGTTATATAAATCGCTATAACTAAATAAACTAAAATAATAATTAATCTTAAATCGTACCTCTATGGCAACTCAACTGATCTGATCGGCAGACCCCTGGCAGCTAAAGTGATCTGATCTGGTCGGCAGACCTCTGACAACTGAAGTGTCCTCTAGGGCAATAGCTGGCCCCTTATATAGTCCCAGACTGTCTTTGTTTCCTTTAAACTGGTTTAATCTGGTTTTCCAGACAAGCATGCACAAGAATAAGGAAACAAAGGAAATTGGTTCTTATCTATAAGTGCTTGATCTTTGCTCTTGTTTACCTAGTGTATTTGCTCAGCCTGCCCGGGCCTAACTCAGATAAACTAAACATGTGCATTCTTGACCTACTTTATAAATCAATGATCTCGGTACTATCCAATTTAAAATAAAAAAAAATTAATTAAAAAAAATCATACCCTTACAAATTTACTAATTTAGTAAAGCCATGTAAAAAGGATCAATTTTAAATAAATAGTTTTTGAATGTAATATGCAAAGAGGCCATAATATTCCTAACCTAACTAAATAAATTACATAAAAACCAGTACTTATAAATTTGCCAAAAGAAATATAAAATTAATTGTGCAAGTTAAAAATAAACACTTACTTTTATAACACTTTTTCTAAATTATGATTCCCCTTAAACACAGACGTCATAAATCAATAGTAGATAGAAATAATAGATGAAATGAATGGAAGTTTTGTTTTAATTTTTGGCATATTCGTTATTATGTCTTTATATCTCTATATCTTCCTGAAATCTGTTCTGATAATTTTTATATTTCTTCTATGTCACTTAATGGGTCTTTACATTTAAAAATTTTGAGCTACCACCCAAAAATCCCATTTTGGGAAAATGGACAAAGTTGTAATAGTGACTAAATGTTCACTTTTATTTCCAAGAAAGGTGTTGAGTTTAATTTTTCTACCTTTATCCATTTCAAATTTAACAGTGTGAATCCATACTTTTGACTAACACTGTATAATTAGTTCAATAGCTCCAAAGGGATATTCCAGCAAGGTAATTCCTTGAGTTCCACACAAATTGGAAACTTCATGCTATAGAGTGACGTATTGTCTATTTTATTTACAAAAAAGGCTACACCACATAGTATAGTGGCAAAACATACTTAAGCTTACTTGGCAAATGTTCGCGGTTTATAAATGTTTGATGTTATATTTAAATTTATAGTAAATAAGTACTTGTTTGTCTCAATTCAGTCGTGAATCTCTTATGTATTTTAGTTGCTACCTATATTCATTTTGTATTCCTTTTAGGTATATTCTTAATGAATTCGCATACAAATTGTTTGACATTTTACTTGCTTTTATTTATTTACATACTTAGTTATAGCTAATAATTACTAATTATAAATCTATATTTACCTATTATTAATTATTTACCTGCGATAGCGTTTATAATAAAATACAATACCACAATCTGCTATTGTGTTAGTGGAATTTTGTTCATAGATTTTCGTAATTCGTATTTTTTTTATCTAAATAGATAAAACTCACCTTAATATGAATATATTTATAATATTATGGCCAGTTCTGAGGTTTTCATTTAGTTACTTACCAAAATTGCAGCTTTATAAAATGTTTAATGATCCAATATTCATTAAATTATAAACTTGAACTATATTCGGAAGAGTAATTGAATTAAAACTTTAGACCCCATATTGATTAGTTAATATTTTTAATTTAAATATAAACAGGATGTATTTTAAATAAACATACAATTTAATATAATTCCATCAAAGGTTTTATTACAAATATCTTATAAAAAAACAAACTCTTTTACAAATTACAAATAATGTTTCTAAATTATTATAGACGTATTAAATTGCGAGTAGAGAAAATTGGGATTATTTTTCAACCATTGTTGTTTGGCACAAAAAAGTCTATATCTGGGTCAGACTTTCTGTGTGATAAATCGTGCTGTAATTGTGTTTTCCAACGTGAATTATGTATTTTGTTGTTCGCATACAAAATTTGGCCATTCTTCATCTATTAGAGACAGGTTTGTTTAGTACCTAAACTGAACAAAAGGTATATGTAAAAGTATAAATTGTATGTAAATAATAATTTTAAATGAATTGTTAACTGAATTATTTTATAAATACGATTACTAATATGATACGTAATTAAATACTGGATCATTCAATTAAAATGTCTAAATTCGAAGACAAATACTGCGCACCTAAACATATTCAGGCGATACAGAAATAAATACAGTTTTTGTTAAATTCTTTAATTTAAGATTATCTTAATTTGATACCTTATATAAGAATCATTAGGGGCTTGTCATACATTAGACTTGTACTCGTTATATTGCCTCGAACTCTGGTCACAGTTGTGATGTTCATATATCTTTTGAATTCTATTAATCATAAAATTATTTATTTAATCTCTAGTCTATCATTTATAATCTATAAATCTTTACAAACGTCATAAATGTAACACCAGACATTCTATAACATACGATTAGCATGTATCCTTTTGTTTTTAATTACTTGTACACAGCCAATATCAAAGATTAATTTATGAGTTTAATTTTACTTTGGCTTTAATACTCTCTCATGAACATGGTCTGCAGTATATAATGTTTGTTACAAACAAATGTATTATACTTAACAAATACATAAATTTACTTTAAATTCAGAAAAGTTAATTTTCATAATTTAAAAAGCCTCTATTTAAATGATTTTTTTAAAAAATGATATGGTTTTATACCTAATAAGAACTTTGCTGAGTAATATATCATTTATTATATTAATATAATCATATTAATTGTTAGACTAATCATTTATTATAAAAACCTGAACTACTTATATTTTAATTGATTATATAAACACGAATAGTTTCCAAATAACATTGCAAAAATTTTTTGGATAGATAAACTTTTGAGGTTTTACTATGCCAGTTGAAATAAAGAATAATGTTGGAAGAACAGTTGGAAGGTATACGATATCATGATATTGATAACTAATATGTTTTATATCAATATATTCGACCAAGACCGAAGAGCTATAACAAGATTAAGAATCACAGGAATTATAAAATTAAATGTTTACCTAGTAATTAGTTACAAACTAGTTCATAAAGTTAAGTAATAAGTAAGTAATTTTAAACTCTGTGGTAATAATGGGAAGAAGTCATATAGTTTGACATAATTAATATTTGTTTAGAAGCATAAAGCATACGTGTAATTTGAATACATACCAACTCTCCTTTACGTGTTCTTGTCGTGTTCAGCATTACTGGTTAAACTTGTGTATTATTATTTATGACATATTTTTTTGTTTTCGAACAATAATTCTAACACAAACACCTTTAGTTATGAAACTAGTTAATAGTCTACTTGTTAATAGTCAAAGGTAATAAAATTTGAAGTCAATAATTTGGTGATTAAATAATTTGTGTGAACATTTACGTTACTGTTAACAACTATTAACACGTTCTAACACTTCAAGCTAAACTTTGGAAAGGGATTTTTGATAATTAGAGCCGAGGAAACTTGTCAAAACGTTGTAGACAATAACAGTCAATTTTAGTTGCTTTAGCTCAATTAATAGAATACAAATGCGTAATAGAATATGTTTGGTTTGATGGCAGAATTATATTTTAAAAAGTACTAGACGGAAAAGCCACCAATATATATTTGTATCATTTTTTGTAACTTTCAAAAAGTAAAAACATTCACGTGTACATGGAAATAATAAAAAGTACTATTTAATGAATGATTACTTGTTAAATGTGTCTTCCTAAAATATATGAATTTAATATACAGAGTGTTAATGTGTGCATAAAGTCCCTTTAACCCCCTTTATTATGTTTGTTATTGAAAATAAGTTAACAAAACTTTGTATTTTTAATATCTTGTGTTGCAAATCAGGACACATTTGATGACATATCTGAACCATTATCATTTATTAGGACTAGAGGGGGCAGGGGGGTTAAACATTTTAAATATAAATGTTGGTCATGCAATACAAAATTTAAAAGGTTAAAATTGACAAAATTGGCGCATACTATAGCTTAGTATCTTGCGTCGTTTCAAAGTAATGTACAATAAAAGTTCTGGAAAATTATATGCTTATCATAACATTAAAGCACATTATTAATTTTTTGTATGCTAGGAATAAGTACTTACAAAGGTTGAAGAGCATTGTGGTGACAAATTCACAATGATTTAATGAAACCCCGAACCACAAATATAAGGAACAAAAAACAATAACAAAACAATTTTATGACAAGTTATGTTTAATGTACTACCCCAATGCACATTTCAATGCCACAGTCATCATCCTCAGAGGGCTGTAACACTCAGTACAACAACATGGTATTTTCCAGAACTTTAACATATTAAGCTTTAGTTTGCGCCATTGTGTTTCTCTTTTAATAAGCTTTCAATGGTGTATTACAAGACATAACTTTATATTAGAAATTGTTAGCCCCTTTACCCACCCCCACAACCCTTAAGCCCTGCCCTTAACATCATAGAGAGTCAGATATTTAAAAAAAAGTTTTATGTTATACAACACAAGATATATACAAAGCTTTGTTAACTTATTTTCAGTAACAAAAATAAAGTGGATGGTTAAAGGGACTTTATGAAAAATCTGTATATTTTTTCCAAATGTAGGCAATTTTAATTTGGTAACCAATATACGGTCCTTTAAACAAAGTAATATTAACTCATTTTGTCTTTAAAATAAAGTTTACCGTGATTTAGGTTTTAACAAAGCTATTTTAAGTTTTTATATTATAACAATTTCAGAGGTATTCAATAGACAATAATATCACAGTCTTTATAATTTTAAAATGTTGTCCAATTCAAGGTTTGTTTGAAGCATATTTTCAGATAGCCAAGATTTGTCTTGCCTGTCGTGCGAACATAAGCTACATTTACGCTTGCATTGTGTTCTTTAATCTAGTTGTGATTTATCTTGTTGTTTGACCTAAATACACGATGATCATATTAAGCCTTATAATCTACCTAGTTTGCGTCACTAGGATTGATAGCATACAAAGTGAACTTAGCAATAATTCACACTTTCTAGTTGTGCGTAGGTTGTATTTTAGATAATTAATCAACAATGATTAATAATCACCATCCTATGATATTTTATGTTTTGTTCTTAATACTAACATATATATATAAAAAAAAGTTTAACTCAATTAAATTAGAAACAGGTACATTCTAATAAATCAAATGATAAATAAATATAATACTTAACATATATTTTGTATCTTATATACGTGAGTATAACACAAAAAATATTAATAACGCTACAAACTTATAGCAATAATAAACTCTGTTTTTAGAATTAAAACAATAATACCGGTTGTATTGGTAAAGCCTTATAAACGTAAATTATAGGTATATCACTTTCCTTCCTTTGTCAAATATCTATTGACTTCTACTTAAGAAGCGACAAAAAGCCTTTCCTAATTAAATAACTCAAAGGAACGCGTGTATTTTCTGTGATTTGCCTCGATTCCTTCATTGTCAACGTTAACAGTTAATACTATCGTTTTCAACATTGATGGTGTCTTATAAATTTAACAAAAAAGTATAGAATATTATAACACTTAAACGGCAGAAGCTAATAATAATTATGTGTGGCTTTAATGTGAAAAATAAAAAAAATTTCACTCGCATAATGTAAAGGAATAAATTTTTATTTGAAATTTCAAATGATTTGATGATTTTACAAAATGTATTACATGAAATTTAAATACATTAATTATGGTATGATATTTTAAAATATAAAAATATATTTTATACTTCTTGGTTTAACAATAATTTAATAACATAATTATTATATATTTAACTTCTTAAGGTATTGTTAAAGTCACAAATTAGCACAATCTTGGATGGCCTTATTATTAGTAAAAGTCAAATTTCAATAAAAATACAGACATATTATATAATTTATTAACTATAATTTCTTTATTGAAAATCTGAACAAATCGTGAATAATACATTTTGGTTTTCGATATCTTGAGTATAGACCAGTATATTCCACACACGTTACATAGTGCCTTCAAAAGATACAATAATGTTAAATACTGTATGTTACATAATTATTGTAGTCAATAATAATTAACTCAGTTGGCTAAAAACTGAATTATTCAATAACACTACATTTTCACTCTAGTTATTTTCATAAATAGTATAGCGTCGCATACTATACTTTTATGAACTTTAGTATTTCATATATAAAATGTATGTTTTAATGTTGTGTTCTCATTAAATTTAATTGCATTTGCAACTATACTAAAGAAAATAATTTCTGCTAAAAATATATTTTTTTAAATATTACTCAATTTAGTTTATTCATTGTTCAATTTTCAAATTCAGATATTGTAATAACCTTTTACGTATAATAAGGAATTATTTTTAAAGACAATGTTATGCCTCTTAGAGTTTAAAAACTTTCAAACCATCACATATATCTTTTAACGATAGTAGCTTACCCCAAACGTTGTTCTTCCAAAAACAGGAGATAAACAAATTCACGGTTTCCTGTTAATGGGTCCCAAGGGATCTCTAAGGCTTTTATCCGTAAATCAGCCTTCACTAATTACTATTTCTTTAGGTTCAATTGCAATAGCAAGGAAAGCGATCAAACGAATACTATAGTATATTAGTAAATACTATTCTCCCAATTGATTACTTTATTATATAATGAGTTTTTTAATCCTAAATAATAACGTTTATTTAGCTCTTTTCATTTTCTACACGTAGACATTTTGAATAACTTGTTCAGCAAATAATTGTTTGAAAGCGTGTATAAATAAATGGTTGTCTTAGATATTATAGTTTTAAATCAGCGATAGTTCCAGAAATAAAACGTATCTATTAAGTTTGTTATAGTTAAAAATCACATTAAGGAAAAGTTTTTATATTTTTTTTTGTTTGAGACTACAAAAGTTTGTTTAAAAATTAATTAATAAATTAAAACAAAACACAGTGTTCCGAAGATGTATTTGAAACTAATGTTTAACCGATGTAGACATAAAAATACAACTATTTGTATTATATTGCCAATATAAAAGCTATTTACTTAATTACATTTTTAGGTTTAGATATATGTTGAAATAAAATTTCCTTTTTATTACTTTCTCACTATACTATAGTTGAGAGAAAGTATAGTGATCGCAAAAAAAATCGATGTTGAGATTTTTGTGGAAATATCCGTTTTGGGGTCAGGGGGTCCCAAAAAAGTGTTTTTTTACAAAATGTCTGTCTGTATGTATACAAAGCTAGAGAGAAAACTATTCGATCGATTTCAACCAAATTTGCACCAGACCTGTCAAGTAGGCCTGTATAGATGCACGAAAACGGGTTTTGAAAATGTTTGAAAAAAAACCCCTTTTTGGCCCAAAAACCCCCAAAAAATCAGTTATTATTTTAAAAAAAACGGCTGTAACGATTTGGATAAAATTTGGCTCATTTGTAGCCTTTAATGTGCCCTACCATATGCAAAAAACCGCATCTTTCTGAAAATTTTTGTTTAGCTAATAATAATAATAACTGATTTTTGGGGGTTTTTTGGCCATAAAAGTTCTTCAAATTTTTTAAAACTTTTTTTTCGTTCATCTATAAAGACCTAATTGACGTGTTTGGTGCAAATTTGTTCGAAATTGATCAAATAGTTTCCTCTCTAGATAATAATAATTATATAGTTAATCTCCAACTTTAATAAGAAATCACCTTTCCTTCCCCTCCTTACAAGTCACAGTGAATATGTTTAATAATTTAAATATGTTTGTAAGAAAGTATGTGCCAGTTCCTGGTACTATTTATTTCCTTTTTATATATAATAATACATTTATGTATTATCCTATAAATATATATTAAAAAATTATTGTATTTATTTTAAATAAAACATTTTAAATGCAATTTTTAACAAATATTTTATCAGGTTATCATATTTTCATGTTTTTTCAAGAAATAATAAACATACTAAGTAAATACGTAAACAGTTAATCAACAACATGTTATTGTAGTTGAAGATATGCATTACTTCGGATTTAAAAATTGGGAAAGTTTATGATTTAAAAAAAAATTAAACTCCCTTCAATATTGAAATTCGTTTTAAACTTTGAAAACTTATTATAGTCTAGTTTGTGCGGGGCTGCCTTGCATAAGGAGAGGTGGAACATATTTGGAATAAGATCTTTAAGAATTGACTTCATAACGTAATAAGGTTTATCTGAACTAGGATTTTTTATACAGTATATACTTTCTTATCCTCAATGTCTATATTTAATTTCTTCGATGTTATAGATCCAGTTGTTAACAAATATTATTATCGTTACTGTAACAATACATTTGTCTTATGAAAGGGTTACTGTTTTTAAAATAGAGAGTTAGAATAAATTAATTCAATCTTGACATTTATGTTTATCCCAAATAGCAAGTTTTATTTATTAGAGTTTCAGTTTAATTAAATTTGCACAATTTATTTTGATACTTAATTTTCAGCAATAGTAGAATATAGTCATTCGGAATGTGTGATATTAATTTATATAAGATTTTATATTACTTGAAAGACTGACCCAATTCTATTGACATTAAAACCAGTTTTTAAACCGATACTTTACTTTACTAAACAGTCAAATTATATCTAATTTTGTAACTTATTTAAAAAAAATTAACTTAAAATTACTAAACTCTTTAAATTAATATAAATTGTTTTTGGTGTAAATATTTAGGTCCATATTTTTATTTTAAAATATTAACGACACTAAAATGTTTAGTAAGTTTAAATTATAAATATATTCGTTCAGAAAAAAGTAAAATTATGTTTTCTTACATCGTTCTGTTAACTCAATTTATTGATCAATAATTCCACACTAAGTATTTAGTTTTTCATGAGAATATCGATTTTAATTTACAGACTACGTAAGATATTACGAAATTATTAACCATTATTAAGCTTTTAAACGTTTTTAGAGTTATTAAACTCCGAGTTTATATCAAAGTAAAACACATTTTATCCTTTTATTTTTAAGTACTACTTATTTATTTTATCAGTATTATTCTTACTATTGTAAGTCTTATTAATTACTGTTTAGTAAATTAAAAGGAGCACGTGGAATCATCTTAGCATAACGGAATAATCAACTCCTTATAAAATCGAGTGTACGTATGTGAGTAACATATAATATAACAACTGATTTCACCCCTCATCCGTAATACTTAAACAAAATCCATTGTAGATTATATGTTGGGGTTAGTTTTACAACGTCAATCATTAAAATGTCTTGTTAAGTAGAATATTTTAAATATGAATTATATAACTCTTCCATGTTCATATACGTGACTGACGTACAATCCCGTCCCATATATACAGCTGATTATTATTTTTTGGTTGTATTGTGCATGCAAAGTTGTAATTGCTGTTTATAATGTTATTAACAAATTTGTTCCCTCGTGCAGTATCTTACCTTTAAGTTTAAGTATGTTTGCACAGCTCTTGTTTATTGAGTGACTAATACATATCTTGTCGTATTATATATGATATTCAATATATATATCACAATCAAATTGCTTACATATCTACTAAGTATGTCTCAGTATGTAATCAGTTCTGTATGTCTTCTCATTTAGGCCCTATAGACATACAAAAATATATTGGTTCTATATAATATACCCAATTTCTGAAAACAAAGATATTAACTCAATTAAATATTTAGGTCAATTGGAATTAATTTGGATAGTATCAACTGGAATATAAGTTGTTGATAATAAACGTTTTTATTTAAAAAAAAAATAAGAACACTTATTTTAAAACGAAATTAAACTGCTTTGTGCTATGTTTGTTTATATTTAGGCTTCACGCTTACCGGTGTTATGAAAAATAGTTGGATATTTTTTTGTTTTGTTTTTCAAAGAAAACTAAACTAAAATCCCACCTAAATTATATGTTAATGTATACACTCATAAATACTAGTTACTATCTCCACAGTAGTGTAAACAGTTTCGCAAGTAATGTAATAGTTTAAAGCTAAATCAAGCTAGTAGTCACAAAATATCATCTTCTATTTGTTGTATTAGTTTGTATTTAACGTTCTTACTTTATGCTAATTATAATAATAAAGGCGGAAAGTGCAGTTAAATAAATAGCAAGTAACTAGATCCAGTCCTATTCAAACTGATTTAGTGGTTTAAACTGTGGTAGACTAATTAACTTCATTAGCATCTCAACTACTACACTTCTTTGTATGTATTTAAATATATATAAGTAATGGTCGCTATAAAATAATAAATAAATATCAATATTTATTAACATTAAATAATTATCTTCCTAGAGTATTATAAAGGAAAGCAGCGTCTTTTTGTTTTCATTTGTTTAACCCCGAAGGTTGGGAAATAGGGGAAAGCATTGGGCACCATCAGAGAGCACTTTTCCCCTGGTGTGTGGGATACGCAGTTCATCCTTTATACCCAATAAACCTAACCTAAATTTCTTCTACAGGCAGTATCTCCACTCTGAGACCGCTATTAGCATTATTTCAGATGGATGCCTTGAATATTCATTAATGGGCTTCTTCTTTTAATTACTGTCTGAAGACAGTTCTATAGCCGGGCTTCTGTATTCTTTTGAAGTAAATGCGTTCGGTATAGTGCTAGACCTGGTTCCACGATTCTTTACTTAGTTAGTGGTAGCATCTTTGCTACGACATAAGCAATCCAATCTTTCCCTCTATGTCCCGTCTTTCTACCGCCCATCAGACTCAGAAAAACATCGTACACATACTTTATAACCTACAGTTACCATATGGTGTTGCCATGGTGGCATCAGAAAACATGGCCAGGGAAATTATGTTTTGGCCAGACAAAGTTTTTAACTCTCCTTGCTGTGTTTAGAAACATCAGAGCAGTTAAATTAAATATTGTGTTTTATTTATAGAATTGTTTTTAATAAGTAGTTTTGTTTACTTTCTGCTACTACAAGAATCATGTCTTATTATATTTCGGTAACTTCAATACATGGTAATATTTAGTTGTAAGGTGTTATTTATAAGTAACTAGCTGACCCGGCAATATTTTGCTATTGCATAAATTTATTATTTTGGTGAAATAAATGCTACATACCAAATTTCATTCCAATCCGTTTGGTAGTTTTTGAAAGACCGTGATTTAGTAAATTTGACACCCTCAAATCCCCAAAAATTTAAAAATTTTTGAAAACTTTTCTTAGATAGCACCTATGGCCCTATATTAGCTATGGGCCTAGAAGAAGCTACATACCAAATTTTGTTTAAATCCGTTTGGTAATTTTGGAGAAATCGTGATTTAGTAACTTTGACCACCCCCCCAACCCCCTTAAGATTTCGAATTTTTTTAAACTCTTTCTTAGTGAGCACCTATGGTCTTAGAGGAAGCTACGTACCAAATTTCGTTAAAATCCGTTCAGTAGTTTTTAAGATTTCGTGATGCGTCAGTGAATGAATGAGTGAGTGGTATTTGGCTTTTATATGTATAGATTATGCTTCTAATAGTTTAATAATTAAAATTTTTAGTTGGTTAATGCTAGGTTGATTTGGATGGTTATGTAATGCGGTTGTGGTCATCTTTGTTGCCAAATAGAAACGCTAAGAAATCAACATGACTTTAGTAAATTAATGCATTATTTTAACCAATTTCCGTTTTTTAAGAATGAATTCAATCACAAAGATGCACCGGAGTTATTATTAGGAGAAAATGATGATGATGTTGATGAATCACATATACAGGATAAATAAAAGTCCGGGCAGCCCGTAATAATTTGAATCGAACTGATCAACAACATCAACTCTGTACTTTCAGAAACCTATTTAATAAAAATAATAATTACTATGGTTTCAAAAAACAAAACAAAAACCATCCGCCTTCTTGTATTTGCCATTTTGAATGTAACTTTGATTGTTTAATGGGAAAGTGTCATTTGATACATCGATTCGATGTAGAATTTCAAGATACAACCAACGGTGAAATTTGCACATCCATATCTTTAATAGATTAAAAATGGCGTCCAAAAACCCGTTAAATCGTGTTTCCCCTATTGCCCATTTTGCTGTACTATTGTGTTAAAAATATATGAATTACTATCCTTTTTGTATTCAGAATTAAATAAGCTTCCAACTTTATTTAAAACTTTGAATATTTATTTGTTTACATTCATATAACAATATTTAAAATTTTAATTAACGTTGCAATTTTATAATAAAATCAGTTTTTGAGTCAAAAGGAGGAATTTTAACCATTAAATAATATTTGTTACTGGTTTTCATTCCTAAATACTTCGTTTAGTGTTATTAAATGCATACTATATTATAAACACAACAAATTAAAACCTTTATGTTAATACAAAATTAGGGCAATGATGTTTAATACGTTTAAACTTTTAAATAATTGGTCATAACGAAATGGAAATAATAAATAATTTTCTTTAAACATAATTCGCTTAATGTTTTCATAATGTTCATTTTAAAAGTACTATTAAATAGAGAATACTTTCTTATCTCATGCAATTTACAAGCGGTAAACTTTAGTATGGCTCTTTTAATTACTGGGGTTGTAAATGTTTACTACCTTAAGAAATGCTATAAAAGTTTAAGTACAGAAACGATGTTAAAAAAATGTGTGAACATATTTTGGTTTAAAAGTTATATTAAAGTTTTTATGGTAGGGCTGTGGAAATAAGCTGTAAAGAAAAGTAGTTTAGACAATCAAATAAGGGTGAGCCATGAAATTAAATATAAATTTATAGTCTATGAATGGAATAATATGATTGAAATGAGTTAGTTTTCAATAACTAGGGAAACATATGCAAGCATTGATTCGACAACTATACTATCTGCCAAACTACAACAAAGAATGCCTATACTCATCCCATTTAATAAGCTGTAAGAGTAAAGGGCATTTCTAATATGTACTTTATTATAATTTTTCCGGGTTGTTTTTTTCAGGTAAACAGATTCAATTTTTTTTTTATCAATAATATAAGGGTAAATTTATCTTTCCATATTAAAATATATTTAATTTGACACCGTTTTAGCTTGTTTTTTTTTAACGTATTTAGTTGATTTACAACATTGACGATTGTTTTCTCTTGATATAACAAAAATTAATAATTAAATTTTACAATTAGATAGACAAACACTTGAATTATTTTTTTAGATGATAATATTAGAGATTTTTTTTGTATTGCACTCTTTACCAGATGGAAAACAAACACTACTAGACTGTACGTTTTCTATAGTACTCCTATTTAAAGTAGGATATTCACTTTACATAACAAATTCAAGAATTAGAGATAAAAATACCTACGTTGAATTTAATAGTTAGAGTACTTCAAATAAGGTAATACTAAATGTTTGTTTAAATAATAAGTATGCTGTAATTGAAATTAGTGATAATACTCTATTAAAAAATTAGATTATAACAAAATATTAAGGTAGGTACTGATTTTATTTGATGAGGAAAATAATGCATTGTAATAAAACATTTGTTTTTATTATATATTTGTCCATAATAAGGCCGACTCTATTAATGAAAGTTCTAGTTATGAATGAAAAAATCAACTTTTAACTGTGATTTAATATATATTTTTTTTTTTTTTATTTGCAATGAAGTTTAATGATTTAGAAATTTATAATAATAATATGTAAAGATTATAAAAATCATTGCCAATGTCTTAGTGTTGCACATACAAGTGTAAGTCAAAAGCAAACTGTAAAAAATAACTTATTTTATCCAAGATAATACATTATATTTTTTAACAAAATATATTGTAATTACTTACAACTTGCAACATACACATTTAATAACTGAAATTGAAATATTGTTATAATACCCAATTATCTGTAAAAAAAGGCGACATATAAAAAAGGCCTTTTACAGTTAGTTGATAGCATAGGCCTTATGGAGGCTTGCCGTGCTACTACCTAACCAAACTACATCGGCTCCTATTCACAACCACAATGAATTATGGATATTCTTATCTCAGTGTTTCAAGATCCAAATTTCTTCATTTCAGTAAAGTATCTCATGTTTATGTAAACCCCATTACATATTCCTAATATATAGTTTAAATGAGTTTTATAAGGTTGTGATGTTTTCATGCGCGCTACTAGCGTAAGATCTCCGTTTGAATAGCATGGACAATGGACAATGCCTGCCCGTGCTGTCAACTAAACTGTAAACGGACTATAGTAAAACGCATACTTTTTTACTAGTCCCTTAAATTATACCACAAAAATATTAAAATGTGAACTATATGATTCCACAAAATCTTTTAAAGTCTAAATTGTACTTCCTTGGTGGTCACGATAAACGTACTAAAGTTAAACATTTGCAATCCATGGAGAAATTAAAGTGTTTTTTTCACATGCTATCCGACTGAATTTGTGTTCTGCCTCAGCTATATTAAAGCACAAACAGATTTAGTTGCAGTTAGTTGTTTCAATTAAAAACAAGGAAACTTATTGTTTGTGACTGTTTATTGTTTAGTGTAAACCAACTAAACATGATGACTGTACAAACTCTATTTAATAGGTCATGTTTAATTTAGGAACATAAAACAACAATATACGTTACACTTTCATAACAAACAAACACTATGTCAGGCCTCTTAAAATACACATTTATCAAATAATAATAAACTTTGGTTCATGCATCTAATGTTATGACTGATGTTGTTAGTAGGCCTACAATAATGTTATGTCGTAATACGTGGTAAGTTAATTTTAATGGTTATTATGTTTATGATCTAGAGCTACCGTATATGCTTTTAAGGAACAAGTAGTTAGTAGTAATACTATAAATACTTTTAAAGTTGTGGAATTTTATTTTAATTGAAGGTCAAAACTTCAAAAGGATTGCTGGCGGTAAGTATTAATTACTGGTAGTTAATGGTTGTGTATCCTGTAACATATTTTGTACAATAGCAATTAAAATGGAAAGTCTCTGCTTCATGTATTGATCATCTTTTGTTTTAAATGTAACATTTTGTTTTTTATTCTAATCATTACCGAATCATGACTTTTATTTATCTTATAAACACATTCAAAATCAAGTAATAATTGCCATGAGAAACACTAATTTTTTATTAAATGAAATAAAATTTCTAACAAATTTGCATTAAATACTTAAGCCTAATCTACATTGACCTACTCGTCAACTTTAAAGCGCACCATTGTACCAACTATCCAAGATACTACAAAAAATTTCAAAGAAATATACAAGTTTAACATTGTGGTTAATTCTGGTTCGTTAAAAAATGTATACAAATTTTCATTATCTTCTGACAAACGTAATTAAATCTTCAAAAATATTACTCATGCACACATTTTAATTCTGGGTACTTAGTATTAGATATATCTTAATGACGTAGTTTAATAAATAATAAGTCGTTGTAATAAACATAGCTGTCCGTAGATGAATGTTTTAGAAGACAAAAAAGAACTACACTATTATTAAGAAGGAAAAATTATATTCCTTAACCACTTGAAATTTTCAAAACGTAATTTATTTTTTTTTTAATATGTTGATTATATATAAACATCTAGGTTTATGTAATTACTGAACAGGTATAAACGAACTACAGATATATTATATGCATAAATTAAATGTTTAAATAAAAACATACTTTAACAACTCTATGTAAGACCCTAATCACATTGCTAGAATAAAAGCCAATATTTAATTGAATTTTTCCCAAACTAGATAAGTTTAAATACTGAGTTTAATTTGTTTAGTCTACAGGATTACTGAATTACTATCAATAAACGTACATGCAAATTTTAATTTCAATACTAGATGAATTGAAAGAAATAGTCACTTTGCAGATTAGTCCAATAACATACATTTAGACATTAGTGCTTTTTAATACTGTATGTAGTTTTATTGCAGGCAAGTCTGCCTCTTTGTTAAAAACTATGCCTTTATATAGTTTCAACTTGTTAGTTAAAATGCTGAGATTGAGAGTTAAAAAGGCCTTCTGGAATTTTTAATAATTTCACTATTTTGTAACTACTTGTTAAAACAATAAAACGAATATCTTTATATACATAGAATTACTATCCCCTTTAGTTTATTTTCTTTAACACAACGTACACACATGTTGCCCACGTAAAGTGTATAACATGTGTCAGTGAGTGGACGTTTACAGTAGGCTTAGCAATAAAGGCAAACGTTACTGCAGTTCCCCAGTATATTGTACGTTGAACGGAGTTCTGTTGTTTTATTTTTAAAGAGAAACTAGTCAATTTGTTTGTGTTGCAATCATCATTGGAGTTAAGTTAGTTTGTATTTTTGAATCAAAAGTTCAATTTTGTGCAATCTTTTAGTATAGAATTGTAAATTAAAAGTTTAAAAACATAAGGATTGATTTGTGCGTAAAGTACAAAGTTTTTAATAATAAATAAAAACTTAAAGTTAAAGTTTTCCATTGAACCATTATTTAAATAATGAGTAGACCGATCTGTTTTATGTTTTTATTTTAAACAGTATACGTTATTACATGTAGGCCTATTTTATTTTATAAAATCTTATGAAAATAAACTTTACAGAAAAGCAACAACTTAATTTTATTATTTTTCGTTTTTCATTTACTTTTGACTTTACAGGCAGTACAAAAACCAATATGTTTATTATGCTATAACATGTTTTCATTATTTTCTTAAAGTTCATAGCGAATCTCAGGTATTCATGAAGTTTAGGCTAGAGTTTAGAGGTGAGAAGTTTATAATTTTGGGTTGAATCACTAATCTGTGATGCATGGCAATGGAACTCATTAACTTTGGTGGATTCAGAAGAGACTTATAAAATAAACAAAGAGAAAATCTTTTCTCGTATATATTTGGGGTAGGCATATAATTGAACTGTATTTATAAGCCGAGATAAAAATCCTACAAGCACGTATAAACCAATATTTCCTTTAAATTATATTACGTCGAAAATAGTGGTAGAAACTGTGGTGAGAAATATATTTGTCCATATGAAACAAAACAAATGGAGCAAAACACGTAATAGATGTTTTAGGTTTTATATTGGTCAAACACCGGACAACCTACTGGCAAAGTAGTTTATAAACGTATGTTATAATAATAAATCTAGTTTCAATATTGATTAAAAATATGTATATTTTTTCAATAATGTATTTATAGCTATTACTTCAAACAATAATTTAAATTGTATTGAATTTTTTTTTTTGCTATTTATTTGTCATGTATAAGTTTAACATTTCATCTTTTTAAGTTTAATTTGTATTTTAACATCTAACTGCTATTTTCCTTATTTTTTTTTATAAATTTTCATCTGACACTATACTTTTATACATTTTATATATATTTTTGTATTTTACTATAACTATTCTCATATAATTTTATTTGTATTGTGTAAATTATCCGTCTGTTTCACTTTCAGGCTGGCTTCTATATAGTTTTCTATTGATAAAAAACAAATATTAACGCTTAAAATGTTAGTATATTTTGAACTTATGCGTTTTATAATTAATTGCTTTGCTATTTAGATTGTATAAGTGTATACTACATTTAGATCGAGGCCATCATTGAAATTTTGTGTGGAACACTCTTAAGTAAACTAAAATAATTTTTTAATATCTACTAACCCATATTTTTTTTTTTTATTTGGAAACTATAATCCAGAGGAATTATGAGAAAAAAAAATTAAAGAATAAAATGAAACAGAAGGTAGTACAGATTACAGTTGCCATTTTTACTTTTCCAAGTAAAATTGTTATTTGTCTAGCTGTAGTTCCCTTCTATAATTACTTTAAAAATATTGTATAGTCTTTGATGTACACAGTTTAATTTAAAATACACTTTGATTAATTTTTAGGAATTAACTTATAAATTAAATATAAACTGTAATATAATATGGAATAATTACATGGGTAAATTATAACTAAGTTGATGAGGAGACAAAGCTTTTCTCGTTGCTACAGCGAACTAAGCACAAACCATCGTATCAAGTTATAATTAATTAGTAAGTTGGGAACCTTTTTTATCAGTTTGTAGATATTGCTTTAAAATTGTATAAAACATTTTACTGCCATATTTGCTTTAGAATAGTAACACTGGTTTTTTATATGTTTTTAGTGATAAATTACCCAATGTTTTTTACATACACTTGACGAAAGTTAGCTTGTTTAAAATTAAAATAATTAATACATTTAAAATGAGATTTTACTAAATTATTTTCTTTTACTCGTTATCACCTCCCTGCAAAACATAAAGTCACATAATTTAAACTTAAACCGCATACGACTCCAATAAGTTTATAAAAAACCGAAAGTAAGTTTAAAAATAGTTAAGCTATTATTAACATTTTATTCATTATACTGTTAAAAAACAACATGTTGAGTTAAACGGAAATAATTTAAATTTGCCTTTATAATAACAAGTTGATGCATGTAACATATTGATAAACTTCCATTAGAAACTAAAAGCTCCAGAGGATAAAAAGCTAAACTTGTCTAATAACAGATAATATAATGCTTTTAAAGTAATATATCAACCCAACGTATATAAACGACCCTGTGTATGTACACGCATATATTATGAGTCATCATTAACAATAATAGCAAACGTTTAAAATAACTAAATGGATTATAATGTATACAAATTTTAAATTAAATAATCTGATGAAGTTAAAAATGCTCCATCTTCAATCAAAGTTAACAATACCAAAATAAAAAATACATTAACCTGGTAGGTACTGTAGCAAAGAGATCATTAAATATATAATTTAAGTAAATATACAATAAAGGTTAAAATGTACTATTTGAATCACATTTTACAAATTAAATTTAAAAAAAACTTATTTAGTAATTGGATAAACATTAGCATCTAATAATAATTTTATACTTACTAATTTATAAAAGAAAAAGTCACAACACACTAGCAAGATATTTCCTTACACCCCAGCAAGAGGTTCATTGAACTTACACAAGCCGGAAATAAAAACAATAGAAGAAAACACACCATTTTAAATAGCATCAGTAATGTATAACACTTAAACTATTTATTATTACGAATAATTTTATTTTGATTCAATATTATAATAGTTGTGTCATACATACAAATTTGAATTATGACTTTATTTATGTTTTGAATTGTATGTTTGGTGTACCAAGTTACTATTATAATTAATATTAATAATAAATTAATAATGTCCTTCTCGTCACTTCTAGTCAAATTATTTAAGAAGACATGTTTCGGAGTCATAACTCCATCTTCAAGTCCTAATCACTTCGACGAGATCGGCACTAATAACAATAAATAGGTCATACACATATACACATCACGAACACATTAAACCCCAATTTTTTGTGCACAAACTAACGTATTGATTTATGCACATATTTTTAAAATGTGTGAACGTAATTTTGTAAGAACTGATTTACTTAGGTATACACTTAAATTTAAACAAAGAAATATCAGTTACTAATTTATACTTTCCCAAATCCTCATATTTTGCTTTGAATATAGTACAGTAAAATGACCTATACAAAATTAGGTTAACTTTATAAGTAGAAAATCTCTTATCTTGTTTTAAACAAAACTAGTTTACATAGCAGCTCCCGTGACTTAGTGATATAGCTAATGTAAGATTATACACACATCATTAACCTTAGTGAGAGCTGGCGCTATCTTCTAAGTTTACACATCATTTATAAATTCAATCCCAAGTAAACCAGCTCATCGTCAATATCCAGGAACCTTGCAGTACTTAACAATTAATAACAAGTTGCAAACTTAAAACTACTTACACTCACTCTACAGTCATTGAACAATTTTGTTGTATTTAGTTATTACATAAAGTAAGAATACTGTGTTTTTATATACAATTTAAAAGACTTTGACAGAATATGGGGCTACAATAGCTCCCTTTGGGAGAATGATAGCCTATGGTCAAAAAACAATCAATTGTTAGAAATCCCCAGGGTACTATAGACATTTCTACTTTTCATAGCAGCGTTGGCAGTCAGAGAATGGTTCCTTTCAGTTTATGTAATACACTATTTTAAATATTAATATCATCTGACATTACAAACTAGCCTTTAATGATGGTTTTTGATAGAAAGAGCTATGATGTTTTAACGTTACTTTAAATTAAACACAGTTAAAAATAAATGACTTCCACAACTTCTGAAGCACAGTATATTAATACAGTTCAAATATTCGTTTTATGAAACTATAACTTGTTGCAGAAAGTAGAGGAAAATGTTATGTCAATCAGAAGATTATGGTGTTGAATACGTAGAGTACGTAGTTCTATTTCGAAACCGCAACCTAGAAATAATAAGGATTGTGGAACTA
>JAGFPH010010321.1:19831-40825 GCA_018207615.1 Philaenus spumarius | reverse complement strand
TGAAAACGGTTGGTCGGAGGAGGGTAGGACTTCGTTTCTTTACGTTTCAGTCTACAGTAGTCTCTCTTTATAACGATTCTCCCTATAACGATGGATTTGTAAAAGTTTGTTTGGTCTGAAATAAGGCCGATGTATTTATTCTCTCTAAATAACGATATCGCTCACTCTCTATAACGATATTTTCAGTTCAAGATTTGGCTACTTTCTTAGTAATTGCGGTAACCGACTCACTAGTTCAACGACCAACATCTTTTGTTTTCCGATCCAGGCCTGTCACGAGAGCATTCCGTTGTTTTCTATTGTGATTTGACGTCTGACCTTGAGCGGCTGCCTATACATTGTCGCGACTGGAGGGGCGGGAGTTCAGTTCGCCACGCACTGTCTGGCTGTTCACAACGGATCTCGACTGTCAGTTGTTCTTAGCACTTTTAGCAGTTACATTTGTGTGTACGTTTTTTGTATGTATTTTTTGTGTTGTATTTTTTGTATGTGTGAAAACAACATGCTTTCAAAAAAACGTAAAGTGCTTACTGTTGAAGAAAAAGTATCTGTGGTTAGAGCAATAGAAAAAGGTGAGAAGCAGACTGATGTTGTTCGACGCACTGGGCTTTCTCAATCCACTGTGGCAACGATTTGGAAGGACAGGAAGAAGTGGCTTGACGTGGAGATTCAAGAGGGGAGCAAGAAAAAAATGCGTAAACCACAGTACAAAGATGTAGATCGAGCTGTTCAACAGTGGTTTCAACAGCAACGTATGAACCATATTCCTCTTTCTGGACCACTGATTAAAGCAAAGGCAGAGTTTTATGCGACGGAGCTGGGCATTGCTGACTTCAAAGCTTCTGAAGGTTGGTTAAGCAAGTGGAAGCAGCGTCATAACATAAACTACGGGCAGATCAGTGGAGATGCTCGTGATGTTGATAGAAACATAACAGATGGTTGGTTGGAAAAAGTATGGCCTGATATGAAGGCTCGATATTCAGCAGAAGACATTTTCAATGCTGACGAAACTGGCCTGTTTTACAAACTGACTCCAAACAAAACTTTGAAATTCAAGTCAGAAAAGTGCATTGGAGGGAAATTGTCAAAAGAAAGAATCACTGTTTTAGTGGCAGCTATCATGACTGGTACAGTGAAAAGAAAACTTTTAGTAATAGGCAAATCCAAAAATCCGCGTTGTTTCAAAAACATTAAGCGTCTGCCTGCAACTTACAAAGCCAACAAGAGTGTGTGGATGACCTCTCAAATTTTTGAAGAAGAAATAAGAAAATGGGATTCTGAGCTCAAGGGGAAAAATATTTTGCTTCTGGTGGATAACTGCCCTGCACATCCTGCAATAGCCGATCTTCATAACATAGAACTTTGTTTCTTACCAGCCAACACCACAAAGTGTCCTCCAACCAATGGACCAAAGTGTCATAAAAAGCCTTAAAAGTCACTACCGAAGAAGGCTTTTGATGGAATTGGTTGAAGCAGATGGAAATTTTAAGGCTACTATCTTAGACGCTGTGCAAGTGATCAGCAAAGCATGGGAAGAGGTGACAGAGAAGACGATAAGGCATTCATTTAAGCATGAAGGATGGATGGAGGACCAAGCAGCAAGAGAAGATGACGATGATGACTTGCCTTTAGCGGTTTGGGATCGACAGTTAGAGCTTCCTACTGTTTATGAACCAGAAGAGCTGCAGGATTATGAAACCGTCGATGAAGCAGTGGCTACAACAGCTGGAGTTTCAGATGAGGACATCCTCAATACAGTCTGAGTGAATGAAGACAGTGACCAAGAGGAATTTGATCCAGAGCCAGAACCAGTCCCAACTCCTCAACAGGCCTTGGAGGCAACTAAAATCCTCCACAAATTCTTCACCCACCACGAAGATGATCCAGTAGCTACACAGGATGTTTCACATTTGCAAGATAAAGTAAGGTCATTGCTCTGGAAGACGAAAAAACGGCAAACTACGTTAAAAGACTTTTTTCATTAAATATTTTGTATGTATTCAATGTACAATAGCGTATACTGTATGTCATACTGTAATTTCATTTTTCTTCTGATTGTTGTAGTTTTTGTGTATCCATACAGCATATTTGTCATACAGTAATTTTATTGGTTTAGTTTATCAATTTGACATGCTAATTACTGTACTGTTTGAAAATATATACTGTATGTTATTATTCTACAGAGTCTTATTAATAAACCTGCATCACTGAGCTGTACATCATTTTTACAATCAGTTTTGTTAATAGTCTCTCTTTATAACGATCTCTCTCTATAACGATGAAATTGTCTGGTCCCTTCAATATCGTTATAGAGAGAGTCTACTGTATTTGGAGACGATATCCAAAATTCATTAACTTATATAGGTAGCTATATATATGTGTGTATTATTTTTGGATTGATAAGTGGTAGTAAATATGCTTCAAAATTGCTGATTTTTTGGTGAAAGGATCCTAGTAGGATTCTTTAGATACACTTTTTTGTTTTTCGATCCAATTCAAAATGGTAGTGTTAGACTGTTTAATAGTTTTTGAGTAGGCATTTGAGGAGTATATAAGCCCCGAGTACAATTTGTGAGTTATACCATTCGAAAGGCAATTAAATTTACTATAATCCTGTGCAAAGGTATTTTAGGTACAGTTCCCGGAACAAGGAAGAAAATTCATAGCAGGCTCCCAGTATTTAATTCTAGTTATTCTCTGATAAGAAAATTCGGCTATAGTCATGCGGCAGTGCTGCTTACGCTTTTTAAAATTTGTTTTCTATACTGTCAATTACGTTGTTTTGTATTTAGCCTAACAAAAATACAACTATAAAAAAATAGCCTGAAGTATTAATTTACTTACGTTTCTAGTCACAGTATGTTTGCATTTAGTAACAGTTAGGCTTTATAAACGTTGGTAACACTTCTTATCTTAGTTTTCTAAAAAAAAGATCTTCAGCTGATGGTACGTTTTTAATTTCTTAATAGGCTATATATATATTTTGTTGATCGGCACTCCTTACTTTCAGACAAATCTGGCAATGTTGTTGTATTACCTCATCAAAATAGTTGATAGAGTTGCCTATTCAAGGTTAATTCACCTATTCAAGTTTTGGTTGTATCTTATGTTCCATAATTCGGCAAAAGTTTATTATGACCATACGCCATACTACAGCAGAGGTGCCAACGTATATGCAAGAAAATGCTCTAATACATAATATATGAAGGGTCCAGGGAAAGAACATGTTCAGTCCAAAATCTGTGTTTTTCTGTTTTTAATGCCATCTGGTAGAACAATTAAGAATGTTTTTAATAGTTTATTCATACAGGAAAACAACCTGACCAGTCCAGAGATATGTATGTGTAAAGAAACCATACACTGGGAAAGAACGTGTTCAGTCCATGTGAAACAGGGAAAGAAAGTGTTCAGTCCATGTGAAACAGGGAAAGAACATGCTTATTTTGTTTTAACAGTTGGTAGTTCTGACATTTTCTTGTAGTTGGATGCATGACTTGCATCTTTGTTTACTTCTGTCATACTGTGACCTGTGACTGAAATATCAATGTTTTGGTTTTGTTAGTGCAGGCTGTTTGTATTCAGTATTTTGAAAATATTTTGTGTTTGTATATAGTGTGAGAATTGTGCAAGTAGTGTGTTTAGTTTTGACCATGGATTTGACGGACAGTGAAGAAAATGTGCCATGTTCGAGTCAACAAATAACAAAAAAGAGAAAGAAAACAGGTAGGCTTTCACAGGTTAATATGAAACTTAAACTTCAATCATTTGAAACTGGAAAAAAAATGCAATTGTAGGTTAAAGTGTTTTGACAGGGTTGGTAATAATAAGACAGCTTTAATAAAAAGAATGAATTCACTTGGATCGAATGACGCCGTAAATGCTTATCTTTCTGGCCTAATAACCGTGGTACCAGTTGAAAGACGTCGACCACGAGTTGATGACATTGAAGCTAAATTTAGAGACGCAAACTTTTCCTATAATGTGAGGTATGTCAATGAAAGTGGGCCTGTTGAAATTACAGTGTGTAAAAAAGCATTTATGGCTTTTCATGGAATTTTCAGGGCCAAAGTTGCCTACATTTTCTGAGTCATTGAAAAATATGGGTGATGCTCCTAAGGACCAGAGGGGAAAACACAATAAACACAGACATGCTTTATCTGAAGAAACTAAAAACAAAATGCGTGAACACATTAAAAGTCTTAAAACCAGTGATGTTCGTTACTGTCTTGCGGACACAAAGAAGAAATATCTACCAGGCGATCTTAACGTTAATAAATTATTCAAAATGTTTAAAGACCTACACCCTGAATGTAATGTATCCTATAAAACCTATAGAACTATATTTTGTACCGAGTTTAATCTTGCTTTTGGTTATCCCCGCAAGGATACTTGTTCTCAGTGTGACTTATATTCTTCAAAAATCAGCTGTTTGAAATCTGAACTACTATCAACCAATGACAATGAAATCAAAGGAAACCTACAAACTGAAATTAACAGTATATCTTCTGACAAAGATATACATTTGTTGAAAGCCAATGAATGGTACAAGTTGAAAAGAAATGCAAAGAAACACTCAAGAATAGACAACAGTAAAGAAGCAATAGTTTTTGACTATACCAAAAACTATCATGTACCAAACATTACAACGAACGACGTCTATTATAAACGTCAGTTGTCTATTTTCATTTTTAACATCCACATATTGTCTACTGGACATAGTGTTTTTTATATATATCCAGAAAATACAGCTAACAAAGGAAGTGATGAGGTATGCTCCTTTCTCCATCACTTTATTTACAACATTCTTGACCCTCAAGTGACTGATGTACAGGCTTTTTGCGATTCTTGCTCTGGTCAAAATAAAAACAACATTGTTTTCAAATTCTTTCATCATGTTGTTGTAAAAGAAAAAAAGTTGAAAAGTGTAACGTGCACCTTTCCTGTTAGAGGCCACTCCTATAATGAATGCGATAAGAACTCTGCGCTAATTCTGCAAAATCACGAGGCTCAGCTGCCACAGGATTGGGCTGAAGCTCTGCTCAATTGCAGACAGAAACCAACGCCATTTGATGTAATTGAAGTAAAGCAAGACATGGTGAAGGAGTGGGGAGTCCACCTAGAAAAAGTGTACAATCAAAAACTGGGCTGCAAAACTCGTCCGATTAAAGTTTTTAAAGTTCAACAAGCCGAGCCTGTTTTCATGAGCTACAAAACACTGTACGGTGGACCATGGAAAAAAAATCCTATGCGACCACCAAATGAAAAAAGGCTTAAACGAAGAGGTCTTGAGCCATTGCAGAGAGTTGAAGATGGTGAATTCATCCTTCCAAATCTGGCATATGAGGGTAAGTTATTGAAAGCATAATGTTCTAATAGTTCTAATTTCGTTTAGAAACAATGTGGAACTACTCCAGTCCATGTAATAGTTAACTTTGATTAATAATGGTGTTAAAAAGTATAAACAATTCAACATAAAAAATTAGATGCAACTATTTTTTAAACTCCTTAAACAGCATTCAGATTGGCGAGATTAATGGGTTTGTTTACTTACAGGACCATTGGCTATATCTCAAGCAAAATATCAAGATCTTCAATCACTGAAAAACTTCTGCACAAACCCGCAAGCCATCAAATATTTTGAAGAACTTGAAATTTAAGTTAATATGATGAATAAATTATTAAAATGTTAAGATGTTTGTAAAGTAAAGTTTTAGTTTTGACTATTTTAAAGCATAATTTCTTGCCTTACAGGGAAAAAACATGTTCAGTCCTGTGACTTTTTATTATTTTTTACGTTACACTTTTAGTTATTAAAAATAACATTTGTTACAATGATATATGTGTTTTAATATAAGTAACATATTTAAATAGTATTTTTTTTTACATTTCATTACTATAGAAAGATGTTTAAAAACTCATTAAACTTTTAAATGGCTGTCCTGTAAAATATTGAAAATGTGACTGAACATGTTCTTTCCCTGGACCCTTCATATATTAATATTCAATTATATTTCTAAATAAATAAAACAGAAAATATGATAGGCCTAAACAAAATTTAATGAAATTAATTATAAACAGAAAATAAAACACATTAAACTTAAACCACAACTTATTTAACTCGGGAAATATTAGACGTATCTTTCCTGCAACTTAACATCACTTAATTAAAATACAAATATAACAAAACTGGAACACACATAATTTTTACTTAATAAAATTCTGTAATACATAAATACTTAATGTTTTTATAGTACTTTACATCGAACAACAGATATTCGATATAAATTGATTTTCATGATTCTATACATTGAATCAATTCGATTTGTATAACAAGGGCCCAAATATATTCCTTGAATCGATGAAAATAAAAAAAAACCTGGAGTTCTAACTCAGTCTCTAGTCACGTGTGTTTCCACTTTGTAAACATATATAAAAGTTAGTAACATCAAAAATTAAGTTGTTTTGTATAACAGAAATGCAAGAAGCATTAAAAAAAGTAGCCTGAAGTTCTAACTTATAGCATTTTGTTACAATATTATGTTACTGTAATGTGCATAGGTTGACAGCCCTACTCTTTTTGTAAAAAACGACGTCGTCTGCTAACACATCAGCTGGGAGTCATAAAGTAAATTTACGCCTGTAATTCTTGTTTTAGATTAACATTTGATTTTTCATCATTAATGAAGAGTATAATTTCTTTTATATAAAAAAAGTGAAGTTTTGTGTCTTTCTATTAGAATTGATGGTTACCCTCATCTGCAGTAATACACAATTCATTATTTGTATAGTTTTCTCATAATACCAAGGAAATCATGCAATAGTTGATTGAATTTTGATGATTTTAATTCCATCTGCATTGTAATCAACCATCAATTACAGAAATACTCTAGTTAATATACATATTATTCTACAGTAAAGTTATGCACTAAGTATCAGAGGGAGGTGTCAGTATTATAGGTTATGTTGTTGAGTTGTAAAGTTTATTCCTTACAATATTCTGCCTTCTACCAGTTATAAGAAATGAATCCTCGATTAAATATAACAAAAATGACCAAATATTAAGTTACATAAATAACTTGTATTTTTTAAATATAATTCTAAATTTATTTGAACAAATCCTAACTTAACCCTATTAAGACCAAAATATAAAAATGAACAAATGAACAAGTCAACAAACGATCAAAGTGCGCAAGTTTCAATGTTTGTAAATGAAGTTAGGGCAGGAATAGAAGATTTTGTCATTGCCTTTGTAGCTCTTGTGCACCGGGCCTAAGTACATTTAACCTACATGGGACGTACAATTAATTTCTTTCACACCTATTTGGTTTAAAATTTCACCCGCTTTTTTGTTTTATAAGTTCGAAAATAATGTTTATCTTCTCCAACATGTTTCCCTTGAACAATAAACAAAGTTTGGGTAGATTAAATGTAGAGTTTTAATAAGATCTTCTACTTTTGTATGTGTTTTAGAGTTATTTAATCGTTAAAATCCTCATTCCGTAATAAACTAGGCGAGAGTCGAGTCTGTAATATTTATTATGTACTAATTACTAAAATTAATATGAACGACACAAATTTCATTTAAATAATTAGTATTAATTGAATAATATTTGTCTTATTTCCAAAAAAGTGTTTCGATAGAAAATCAGAAAGTAGGCCTATATATCTTTTAAATTGAAATAATTACTTCGGCTTACATTAGAATGCTGAAGTATTGAAATTATGCAGTAATTTTTTGTGTGTCTGTTTTCCTGTATACACGATATAAGCTCTCACAAAGGTAGAAAACGTCTAGTGGTACCAAAATCTTCGTAATTTTATTGCGGAGAGTTGAAAGGCTTTTGACCTTTCTAGCGGGAGTCGTAGCGCGTCGGGGTCACGTTTTTAGGTCAAAATTTTGAAAATATTTTGTCAAAATTACGAAAATACAGCGTGCGGTATCGTTTTATATGTTTTTGGGTACAAAAAAACTATTTTTGAGAGTTAAAAAGTCATAGCGATTCGGTGTCACGTTTTTGGGTCAATATTTTCAAAATTCTGTGAGGGTATCGTTTCATTTGTTTTTGGGTAAGGGAAAATCAATTTTAAGAATTAAAAAGTAGTAGTTTCAATTCACGTGTTCTGTCTGGATAAGCCGAAGACTCGAAAAAGTGTTCAATCTTTTCACTAGTTACATCATGAAAACATTTTGATCAACTATTATGACATATATAATATAAAGTAATACTGCTATCCAAGTTGGGTGTTGTTCACACATAGTCGAACGTCTGATCGAGTAAGTTAGGTAAATCATCAGTTGAAAAATGGATTTTTGAAATATGGAGTCCAAGTTTAAAATTTCTAACAGAAACCTTTATTTTTATTATGTTTTCAGATTGTATACATAAATGTAAGATAATTTTCTTTTCATATTTTTGAAAAAGATGACAATATTCACACGAATTGGGCTTGCAATTTATATTTTTGAAAAGCTCTATCTTCTTGGGGAAAGAAGATAAAACAATAACTTTAATTTAAAAAATACTTAAAGGTAAATGTTTTCTCAAATCACGACATACAAAGTACCCAATAAAGAAAAAAGTTATCAGTTTCAGCTCGTTGGCAAAATATTCGAACTTAAGGACATACAAATTTAGTTTGTAAAAACTAATACTTTTTATGGAGTGACTTGATAAAACATATCATTTCAATTATATTTTCAGTGATAATTATTGTTTTATCTCTTGCTTTCAATAAGCTAAAGTTTTTCAAAAACATAAAAATAACAATTTTGCGTCCCATTTACAAGAAACGTTTGGGTTTGTCAAAAATATGCAAAGAATAAAATTGTGTATACAATTTGAAAACTTAATACATAACAGTAGTTTTTATTAACAATTTAAATTTAGACGCTGTATTTGACAAATGGGTAGTAATGTTATCAAAATTTTAAACTACCAATTTTAAAATTAGGTCTTTTTCATCTAAAATTAGAGGTCAAGTATTTTTTAAACTTTGTTAGAAGCCGAGAAATCCTAATGAGTCCAGACGTTTTGTCAACTCTATTTTATACAGAGATCAATAAATACTTTGACCATTCGGCTGTAACTTCATAAATCTACAAAATATCAATGCCAAACTTTAAATTCAGTTTTCTCAGAACTCGAAAATGTTAGAATCCCCATTTTTCCTTTGATGTCAGGCCGAATATTTTCCCCACGGTATATAGAATACTAACAGTAGGGTTCACACGTGGATGCGCAGTAGCTCGTGACGTCATTGGTGCCCAGCGCTGTCCTCACTGCCTGCTCGCAGCCACAAAAACCGCTGGTATTAGTTTGCTTCTCATGCTGTTTCCCACTTTAAATTTGCTTTTTGATTCCTGCCTTTTTATTTTTGTTGTTGTTCTGTCAAGTGCAAATGAGGTTAAGGTATTACTGTTGTTCAAGTTTTTTTGTTAGTAATTTAAAGTCGTGAAAGTGTTCAAAAGTATTCTTGTGTTATAATTTTGCCGTTTTGTGCTGTATCTGTATGTTCAAACCATTCAAGACGTTCCAAAGAATCTGGAATTTCTTTTCATCAGTTTCCTACAGACATAACCTTGAGAAAACAGTGGGTAAATGCTTGTAAACGAGCCGATGATTTTTGTGTCTATAAATTTGCTCAGTACATTTTGACAAAAGTGATTTCGAGCGTGATCTTAAATCAGAGTTTCTAAACACAAAATTAGGGACATTTTGAAAAAGACTTCATTTCCTTGTGTTAAGCTGCAGAATTCCAGACCAAATTCGACTTATATAACGAAAATTGTTCATTGTGTCTCAAACGAGTGGAAAATAGGGAAACCAAAAAACAAATAAATGCCCTGCTTACAGAAAATACTTTTTTGCAATTTGTCATTAATTTCAAATAATTTGAATTTGAAAAGGTAGAAGAAACTAGTTTTTGTGTGAGAGAATTTGTAAGTGACATAGAGCCATCAAATCAAAAACTCGTATCAAAATTACGTTTTATACCAGGAACAGTGACAAGCATTTAAAACCCTGTATCCGAAAATCGTAAAATTTTGGCTTTCTTTGGGCCCCATTTACTCAAACTGTGTAGGAACCACTTGCTGGATCAGGGTTATAAATTGTTTTCATGACAAGTAATTACACAGGATATTTTGTATAAGCTAATCGAGCTTCAAAGTGAAGAGGATTTGAAATTTGCTTATAAAATAACACATTCTCGCATTCTTTTGCCTGGTACTGAGAGGCAAAATGTACGAAAAGCACCAGAACTACTGTCAAGTTGCTGTTGAATACTGCATAGCTTTCCTGGAAATGAGCACTTTGTAAAATTTATTAGAACCATTATTAGCGGCTTTGATATTCTTAATTCAAGGATGGAGCATCATCCATGTAATACATTTAAAAGTGAATATCGATTGCATACAAGAAGAAAATGTTGCCCTGAATGAGTTGTTGACTTGTGCGATTCAATGCTAGTGTTCTTAAACATTAACGAAAAACGTTGTATTCTCATTCTGTATGAAAATATTGTAAATTAGTATTTGCTATAGCATAATAAATATTTCAATACAAATAACCACTCTTAAATGTCCCACTAGTTTAATGCAAATTTATATTGATACAATATTAAGGAATTGTTTGCTATGATAGCAGACGGAAGTCAAGTAAAGAGAGCGGGAACAACACTACTGCACTACAACGTGCTGGGTAATGTTGACAGTGGGTGTCATGCGTGATAAGCGACAGTGCGCACCGTGTCGCTAAGACAACGAAATTATAAGTTTACGTATGTGCGTGTTACGTGTTGTGTTTATATGTTTGTGTTTGATATAAATATGTAACGACCTTCTACGGAGTGAATTTTTAATATAACTGATGATGGGACCACGGACCCGAAACGCGTGTTAAAGGAAGAGAAAACAAAGTCACAAGACGGATAAATATAGGTAACTATATTAATTAATAACTACATTTAACTATTTATAAATAGGTAATAATTAATAAATAAAAAGACATAAAACTAAATTTGTAGTTAACAAAATACATTTGATTTCCATTTAATTTCCTATATACATTTGTATTATAATTATAAGGTTTTATCTGAAAAAGTATTTATAATTGCTTGATGATAACATCATAATCTTCATGTAAGCATTGTGCAGATGTAGTATTTATTGAACATGAAGAGGTTGAAGGGGATACGATATTTACATGCAGTTCTTCTGAGTAAGGTTGTGATGGTAAAGTTGATGTTGTGGTTGATGTAGAGACTCCAAACAAGATAACTTCATTTGAGTTATACTGGTTAGTATTTCTGATTGCAATAATATATTATTCATTATTGTGACTCCTACTTCCTGGACCATTATTGTAATTTAAAAAAAATTAATTTATCAACCTTCAAATGGTCCTGTTAATTTCCCCTCTACTGCTGCCGGGTCTTACTAGTTTCGACACATATCTCTGTCATTGTCGAAGACGAACATTTCAGACGATGATCACATGACACAAAACACTACACAACACATCAAGTATAAACACGTAATATTCACCATTAAAGGATCATTAAATAATTAAAATGGAACATAGCTTTCCACACAAGTACTTACGGGTCGTCTCGAACGCGAACTGAACCGGAAAGAAACAGATAGACCATCATTGCACTGTATGGTTGGTTGCATAACTTGCCGGTGTATTTAAATCCAATATAATGTCGAATATAGCGTTTGATTTAAACTGTACTTGATCATTAAGTACGTCATGTGGTGGTCATGGACATTTTTGTACGCTATAGAATAGTTGTGTTTGTTTAGAATGTGATCTAACGCGAATTGAAAATTCCTGCTATATTCCATGGAGACGTATTTTTTTTATTAGGTTTAGTGTGTTTGGTCTTGGTTTGTTTGCGTATAATTCTGTCTACCATGTTATGGTGGTATCCGTTTTTTGCAACGGTTCGCACAAATTCAACATTTACAGAAAGCTAACACAAACCGATGCAACCATTCACAATAGTTCAAATCATCCGTTCTCACACAAAATGGCTGCTTACCTCCACCTCATACGGAGGCTTCAACCCGTCCCCTTAACTCTCCATGAATTTAATAACGAGCTCAACACCATTAGGTACCATTAGACAGAATTATACGCAAACAAACCAAGACCAAACACACCAAACCTGATAAAAAAATACGTCTCCATGGAATATAGCAGGGATTTTAAATTCGCGTTAGATCACAATCTAAACAAACACAACTATTCTATAGCGTACAAAAATGTCAACAACTTGGGATCTATTTTGCGTAATTCGCACAAGACCGATGACACTTATAAAAGCAGCGGTGTGTATAGACTTAATTGTGGCGAATTTGACATGTTTTACATCGGTCAAACGGAAAGAACTTCAAAGATAGGTACAGAGAACATTTGCCCAAACGTACTCTTAACCAAACGTCCGCGTATGCTGAACATTTGATTGACTCAAATCATTTGACCAATGGTATAAAACAAAGACAAGGAGATTCTAAGGAAATCCGTCAAAGGTAAACAAATGGACACACTAGAACAGTTCAACATTTACAAAGCCATAAAAACACAACCACATGACGTAGTTAATGATCAAGTACAGTTTAAATCAAACGCTATATTCGACATTATATTGGATTTAAATACACCGGCAAGTTATGCAACCAACCATATAGTGCAATGATGGTCTATCTGTTTCTTTCCGGTTCAGTTCGCGTTCGAGACGACCCGCAAGTACTTGTGTGGAAAGCTATGTTCCATTTTAATTATTTAATGATCCTTTAATGGTGAATATTACGTGTTTATACTTTATGTGTTGTGTAGTGTTTTGTGTCATGTGATCATCGTCTGAAATGTTCGTCTTCGACAATGACAGAGATATGTGTCGAAACTAGTAAGACCCAGCAGGAGTAGAGGGGAAATTAACAGGACCATTTAAAGGTTGGTAAATTAATTAAATTTTTTTGCAATAATATAGCTTCTTGACGATGCGGTAATTGACGAAGTTCGGATGCAACATACTTTCCAAATGGATCGTAGGCCTTTTCTGTTGATGCAAATCTATCTAATTTCGGAATTGCATTTGTTATTTCTGATTCTGGTTCTGCTCATTGTTTAAACTTTTTTACAGGCTTAGATGGTGGAGATGGTTCCCTTATTGAACTATTGTTTTCATCTTTATCTTCAATTTCTCCTTCGTTTGTTACCTCGTTAGAACACTGACTGGTTAAATTCTATCGATCAAGACACGAATTACATCTTTTTCGACATCCTTTTGAATTCAATCAGTTAAACATAAATTTACAAAAGCAAGTTATATGGTTGGAGAAACAGTATCATTGACTTCAATGAGATTCCTGAATGCGGCCATGCAACAGTCTGTGTGATTTATATCGCGATATTCATATTAATGCAAATGTTTTTGTTAAAGCAACTGAAAAACAATCATTTATAATGAACTTGTTGACTGAATTCGATGTTAACGTGATACATTTTGAAGATATAAAACGTCCTAGTTTAAGTGTTTTAAGAAAACAATTTTGGGGCGATTTTTACAAACAATGTGTATTCTTACATAGTTCTAAAAATTGTGCTTACGCTAATGTGCATGTTTTACTACAATGGTGGAAATTGGAAAAAAATATTACAGACAGATTAGAAGCAGTAAATTAGCGATAAAAGAGTGCTATACCAAAGGATATACAGGTATGCAAGATGAATTAATTAAATATTTGCCTAAAGAGTTTATTGTAAATCATTTTGAAAATGTAGAACATATTTTTAATAAATTACCAATTGATTTAACAAAAGATTGTGACATTTTAAACAGTTTTCCTTGTGAAAATCATACATTTTCAATTAAAGAAAAAAGACTGCTTTTACTGTATTCATAAATGCGATAGCCTCTTGAACTCCAGTCAGTAATTGTAGAGTATAGATCGTGTAAACATGTGTTGTAATATAAATTGCACGAAAAATGATTTAATAAATTCGGGGTTTTATCGTATAAAACTGTGGGACAGTATAGTGTGTTGCAGTGGCGGATCCAGGGCATCATTTTGGGAGGGGAACTTTCTAGGAGGGGATTTATAGGATATGTAGTTTGAAATTATCAAACTAAAAATATCCAATTTGGGAGCATTTTCATGTTAAAATTTGCCTTCAGTATTTTATGTTTTTACAAGAATTTTTAAATCTTACTATTCAGACTTTGTATAATAGCTGAATAGTAAACCTTTTAATTATTTTATCAGAACGACAGATGTTTAAAGAGTGGACTACTAATGGAAAAATGTTACAACTTTGACTCCAAAGAAACAAGCTTGATACCAATTATAAATGGACAGGCGACTTTTTAGTTTAAAATAACAACATTTGAAGATACATTTACATACCGAGTGTACTTTGGCCTATGCTAGAGAGAAAGTCTAAGGTTTCCTCCTGATTTTTCGAATCTCTCAATCACTTGGTTGAGTTCAATAGGTAGGCTATATCGTGGTGTATATAAGAGAGCCAATCCAACCAACCTTTTCTGAAGTAGTAGTAATTCTTGTCCACTACTTCAAGTGCCTTACAGGCCATGTTATACGGGCGCTGTTAGCGCCGCGTTATTAACGCTGAAAACCAGGCGCTGCCAAGTTACGACGTTGAAAGCGGGTCGTAATGTGTCGTCAACGCGGGACTCTGTCAACGTGGCGTCACTTACTTCCAAGATGGACATCATTCAGTTAGGCTGTCTAGGTTTTTTAAAAATGGTAAAACATAATAATATGAGGAATTGCGTAAGAGGAAGGGTAGGCGATGAGGCATTGTCTCGCCAACCTCATTCCAGCATTTAGCTTTCAATTATTTATTGCTATAATCCTTTGACTTAACGTCATAAAGAGGTGGCTGCTGTTCGATAGCGTAAATATTTTTTTCCGTGTCAAACATTTTGTCACTTTAAAGTACACAATAACCACTTTGAATTAAACAATAACAACTAGAACCAGAAGTCGATACTGACTATTGTGGCCTCTCTGGTCTACGCTGAGAGTGCGAGTGCGCGTTGACATCGCTCCGTATAACTTATTAAGCGTTGATAGCGCACGGTTAACGCGGATTCACCAGCATTTAAAGCGCTCGAATAATATGAACCACGGGAGTTTCCTTTACCCAATAAACCCACGTTAACGTGACGTTGAAAACGTGGCGCGAACAGCGTTCGTAAAACATGGCCTAAGGAAGAAATGACATTTCCGCACTTGCACTGCTGACTGGCAAGGTACACAAAACATGAATAAGCATGTGGATGATGGAGAAAACATCTTTGTCACAAATATTTAGTATTGCTCGGTAAAAAAAACGTGAATTTCATGTAAGTTACTCAGTCCTACATTGATTACTGTAGTTAATTTCATCATGAACTCCTTTTTATATTCTGGCAAAGAATTATACACTGTACAATACTTTATAACATACAGTACTCTGTTGGAAGCGCGAGTAAAAAACGAATATATCAAAGACCGGTACTTACGTATTATACGGAGGCCACTAATTTTAAACGCTGCTAGGTTATTGCAACAAAAATGGAAGCATTAAACAAAAAATAGCCTACAGTTAAAAAACGGGCCGGCGATCGTTTGGCGTTTTGTTACTGAGTTGTCGACAATGGCTTGTAGCACACCAACTACTGATGAGTGCTGTGAATAAAGACTATAGGTGTCACAGTGAATAGTTGACCTCCACACTAGTAAGATGTGGTCATATCAGGAAATCAGTTTTTAATATTTTTTTGACTTGTACTGCAGTACCTAAACTTTTATGTTATATTTATTTATGTGTAATGTGTGTCAGTGTATGTGTTTATTCATCTGATGATGGTATGTGTTATACCGAAACAGCTGTAATAAAGTATTAAAATATACTAAACTCAAGATTGCTACTTGACGTAAGTACTAGTAATAAACAAAATTTATTATGCGTATATTCTCAATTTTGTAAAAAGAACAATACAGATTATCAAATTCAAAAACATTACGCCTAATACACGGATTGTTGATGCAAAATTCCGTGAACCATAGTCTAAGGCTGGCCAATAGACCCTTACTCGCGACGTGTCGTCTGGTCGTTTTACCGCAGCGCTTCAGCATATAATATTGGTACAGACTGATAAAACAAGGACTTGAGTTCAAAATATCGGGTTGGTTGCAATTCAATATTTGCGACTTTTAGATTTAATGTGATTGCAATATGTTCCTGAGATATTGCCATCAAAATGTATAACTGGCTTCCTATTTTCTTCTTTTTTATTTTTGAGGTTTGGGGGGAACGTTCCCCCAGTTCCCTCCCCCCCCCCCGTGGATCCGCCATTGGTGTGTTGTAATTGTGGCTGGTGTCAAACTTGTGATTCAAAATTAACAATTAGACAAATACATTTTTTACATAAAATATCAAATCCAGATTATACTCTCAGTTCAATGTGCCTGAACAATTGAATCAGTTTGCGTCTCATGAATTAGAAGTTATTAACACTGAAAAAATTATGAGAAAATCATTTTCGAGCTGGCCAAAGTCATATCCAAATATTGAGGATATGGTGTAAACGGGATTTTACTACATTGGATCAGACGATGATGTCTCCTGTGTTGATTGTGGAGTCACCGTAGGAGATTGGCAAGTAGATGACAATCCGAAGTTGGAGCATTAAAAATCATCACCAGATTGTAAATTAGCAAATTTGAAATAAATTATGTAATTTGTATTATAATAAAATAAATATTTTCTTTAAAATAAATATAAATGTTTTCTTACTTCATTGCCTTGTTAGTAGTTACTAAGCTATGTGTGTATGAATGTGAAACAAATTTGTTCACGAAAAAAGTATATTGCAGGCCAACCTGTAAATAAAGTAAGGTATATGTTCGTCGAAAAATTATTCAGTTAGTGTTGTGATGGACGAGAGTGTGGACGTCAGTGAGTTAGATAAACGAGAGAAAATTATATTGGAAATAAAAGAATAATTAAAACAAATTAAAGAGAAACATAGTGCTTTGACAAAAGGTGTTTTCGAAATAGAAACTTATATTGAAAAAAATGTCAGACCGATTATGGAACCATTGATGAAGCCGTTTTATGAGAAACAGACTAAAGAAAATTGGAAAAGTTTAAACGAACAAACTAAGATTGCCTTTAAATTAGAAAATGAAAAAAGAGATTGTAAGAAATTAAATGAAAAACAATGTTGGCGACTAAATTGCAAAAGCAGAAAATAGAAAATGAAAAAAAGGAAAAAGAAATTGGAAGAAATTAAATGAACAAACACTGTTGGCGACTAAATTGGAAAAGAAGAAAAAAGAAGCTATAAAAGGTAGCGATTATTCGGAAGAAAAAGAAGAGGAGGATTTATTTAAAAGAGGCACAAAACGAAAAGATTATAATTCAGAAACAGACGATAGTTTTGTTAAAAAAACGACCTGTTTTTCCGATTTCTTTAGAATAGAAAAAAGAAAAAATGATGTCGACAAACACGAAAGACCAATAAAAAAGTAGTTTAAGATCCACCACGTGCGCATCGCAGTTATATGGATTGGACTGAGGGGTGTGGTGATGAAAGAGTGTGAAGAACAAAATAAGCCACCTTCATATGTTTATTGGAACGATCCAAACGAATTGTGTGAAAGATAAAGTTACTTTTAGCATCACAGAGTGCTAGGATTACAGGAAACAATTATATCGATATTCGAAGAGTTACAGGAAGCAGGTATAATTACAAGAAAAGAGTGAATTTTCATCAGTAGCAAAATGAGCGTTGACAAATTCGGTCGTCATTCGCATGCAAAGCGTTTACATATTATAAAAGGACCTATAGGCCAAAGTTTCAAACTAACAAAAGATGGAAATTATGATATGAATAAATAAATGAAAACTTTTTGTAATGTTTCACAAATCTTCATTGAGCCGTGCCGACCTAGGTTTCGACAGCTACGGCATTATCGAAGGCAACTTAAAGACTAAAGGAACAAGAAAAAATCCAACACACAGCAGTTGGATACAGGTAGGCCAAAATACCGTTAGGTTAGGGATGGGGGAGGAAACGAACTGGTCAATAACAACGGTTGTAGAAGTGACGAATTGCTTAAATCTATTTGTTCGTTTAAAACTAAACTTACGTCCTTATTAATTAATTAGCCTCTTAATTTCTAACATTTCCAAAGCATCTAACTTATTACCCTTACAATTGACATGAAGTACATCAAAATCTGTATTTAAATTAAAGTCTAAAATGTCATGATGTGTTTTTAAATGGTTAGATAGAATTTCACTAAGAACCAACGGTCGTTAGTATAAATAGTTTAATTATGATATGAACAAAAAACGAATAAGTAATGTAAATAATGCAGAGGAAGATAATGATGCTGTAAATTTATTTACTCTCAAAAGAAAATGTTTGTTTCTAAATAAAAATACGTATTATGTTAATGGTTATACTTTACATAATTTAAAATCATCCCCCGAAAAAGAATTAGATGCAACGTCTAAAAAATACCTTGACAATGAAATAAATGTAATAAGATCATATATAAAATGAATAAATAATAAAATCCATATTCTAAAAAATTATACGAAAGAGTTAAGTTACTTGAATTAGCTTGAAAATTTTAAGGATAAACCTGTAATAGCGAGAGGAGAATGGAGTAAAGATTTGTATGAAACGATTAAAAAACAGTCATTTGTGTTTTGCATTTCTAACAAAAAACATGTTATGCTTGAACAAAAGACGTTTACAATTATCTTGTGATATATTTTTCCGCCCATAGATTTATCTACTCATAAATATGAAATGAGTTTAATTGATCTCATGACGTAAAATACAATAACAAATATTGAAAAAAATATTAACGATACAACTCATTATGGGGAAAATATTGAATATTCTATTCGATTACCCGAAGGATCTTACGAAATAGAAAATATAATTTCTTTCTTAAAAGAGGCTATTATTGAAAAACATAAAAAACACAAGTTGTACCGGTATTGGATATAAGAGGGAATAATAATACTTTCAAAACTAGAATCTTCTGTTCAAAACTTATAAGATTCGACAAACCTGACAACATTGATCCATTATTAGGATTTGAAAAGGCGAAATTGGAAAATAATACATGGAATACTTCACCAAATACTGTCAACATTAACAAAGTAGATGCAATACGTGTTGCTTGCAACATTGTGCGTGGCTCATATAAAAATGGTGTTGAAGGCCATATTCTTCATGAATTTTATCCCTTAGTCGAGCCCGGCTACAAAATTGTTAAAAACCGATCACCGTAATATACTTACCTTTAAATAAAACTGGACTTCTGCACAACGTATCAGTATGACTCGAGGATCAGGAGGGGCAACTTATAAACTTCAGAGAGGAATCTGTTACACTGAGACTTCATTTAAGACGTGGATCAACTTAAGTATGGTATTAGTTTTCAATAATAGAAGTAATAATTTATTACCAATCACTAGTTCCAATCGCACTTTTGTAAAGTTGATCAGGAGCAACCAAGAGTTTCTAGAATCTTTGGGTTTTATTGTCAATAGAAAATATTTTACAAGTAGATGAAACAAATATTTTCGATGAAACTATTGTCCATTTGGAATACCATACTCATCTGCCGTATGCGCAAACAACATACGGAGTAAACGATGAAATACGTATACCTGTTCACCAGCAGAATAAACATTGCTCAGCAAAAGTTACATATACATAGAGGGAACGTTTAAAGGAATAAAACCTGATGGTATTAATGAGGATGATAGAATGGAACTTGTCAGCAATGCGATGGCTTTTCTTTTCGATGCAATACGTTATGAAATCTGTGATACAGAAATAGATCGCATAAAAAATGTAGGAATAACATCATCGACAATTAAAAATGTACTAACAAGTCGTGAAGATAAAAATTAAATATTACTAAACGCGGGTTGGAGTTTCGATACATTACCATTGAAAAATAAAAAAAAAATTCATTTTGTATCTCATTAAAGTTACTACTTGGATTCGCTAAAGTTTATAAACATATAATTGTGAATGTAAAACAGGAATTGATACTAATAAGAAGTTCGTCGTATGTAAATGCGATTGTAGCAATGGAAAAAAGTCCTAAGGTGGAACTAGTTATAAATAAAATCTTTTGTAAAATACCTTCCATTAGAGTTTCAGATGAGTATAACCTATTACTATTACGACTAACAGATAAAGATCAACCTATATCTGTTCCATTTCGTCGTATGCAACTTTAAGAATACCCAGCGTTACCGGAAACTAAAAATATAACTTGGACAGTGAAAACAACATCGAGTACAGAGAAACCACGTTACGTAATAATTGTATTTAAAACAAATAGGAAAAATGTTAGCGATAAAAATGCTAGTCATTTTGATTTTTGTAATATTCAAAACGGTAAATTATATCTGAATGCACAATACTATCCCTATAATAATTTTAATCGGAATAAAGCAACTATTTGCGATATGTTTGTGAAATTTCAATCGTCCTATTATGGCGATAGCGACAACAAACCTTCTGTCGACAAGGATACATTTCTCGCCAAAACTCCATTATTTGTTATAGACTGTTTAAGACAAAATGAAACATTGAAAACAGGAACTTTGGATGTGCACGTGGAGATCGAAGCAAGTGAAAATATTAGCGCAAAACCCGCAGCTTACTGTCTTATAATTCAAGATGGACTTCTAGAATATACACATTTGTCTGGTATTGTACAAAAAGTATTTTAGTTTTTAATAAAATGTTTAACAAATAATATTGATGTCTTTAATTTAAACCCTTTATCATACACATTAAATTTTAAGAGAGAATTACACTAAACAAACAAAGAAATAAAGTAAAAACAATTGATAGGAATAGTTTATTTTCATCATCAATAAACCCCTCTTAGCCAATTGATTGGCAAAGTACTCGTTCAACTCCCATTCCAGG
>JAGFPH010010321.1:0-12056 GCA_018207615.1 Philaenus spumarius | reverse complement strand
AGATGATACCCAGCTTTTCTCCAGGGTTGAATTCTGCGGTAGAAGACTTCTTGTAACAGTTCCCAAGCTTGGGTCAAGGTGTTTGACTTTGAACGCTAAGTATCCTGCAATATAATTAATAGCTTCTTGTTCAGCCCAGTCCTTTTCTTGGTCAATAGGGAAGTCGTCAGCAGAAAAACTTTCGTCTTCATCAAATGGTTCATCAACCGTTTCTGTGATTTTGACCTGCTGAGGTTCATCAAGAGGAGTTACTTGCTTATCGGCTTCTTCATCGGCTTCTTTAGCACTGAAAGCAGAGTCTAACAATTCAGCTGTTAGGTAAGTGCTAGTTGATGTCTTATCATCCTCAACAAGCTGGTTCGACTTGGGAGATGGCTTAGGTAATTTATTAGAAAGTAACAGTTGTTTAATCCTGTATGTTACTTCTGTGGCAGTTGGGTGGTCGTTAAATCTTCCCATTCCCCTCAGTTGCCCAAACAAGCTTTCTAATACATCCTGTGTTAGTCTCACGGTTAAAATGTGTTTCAAGCCAATTTCTTTTAGATCTTCGTGAAGTTTCAGAAGTGAGGAGATGGACATGAGAATCCCTTTTTGGAAAGGAAGGATGTTCTTCTTTCCAATGACCCTCATTGTTGAAATTGTTTGTTCAACTTCTGCTAATATTTTCTTCTGATCTCTAAAAACATTTTCATCAATGCCAAAGGCGAAATTCATAGGGTTATTCCCATACAATCTTTTGCTGTTCATGAGATCGAAAAATTGGTCCATTAAATCGAAGAAATCTGAAGCCATAAGGCCCGCGCACACCAAACGCGGGAAGCGGGAGCGACGCGAATGTAGTTCTAGGAAGTTCCCGCGCGGGATTGTAAAACAACGGCGGGATATGAGATAACGCACACCAAACGCGAATCGTTCGCGCGGGATCATGTGCGGGATCGTTACGCAGCGTCGTCCCGCCTGGTTCGCTGCATGCAGCGTTTTCCCGCGCGAATAGAGCGGGAACCTTAGAGTCACTAGTCACACAACAGGTGTCTACTCGTACTCGGTAGGCAGTGTTTTGTACTTTGATTGTATAGACGTGTGTTTAGAGTAACTATGAGTAATTTAACAGAAATGTTATTAGAGTGTGTTTACACGTATCCAGTCCTTTATGACTTAAATAATAAGGACTACAAAAACATCAAGAAGAAATATCGGATTTGGGACGAGATTGGGAAAGAGTTGAAGGTACCTGGTGAGTACGTGTTTATAGCTATTTCTTTTGGTTACATTTACATTTTAACATCCCCTTGGATTCACCTTGGTATGTGTTCAGTGCTGTTATGGTGCTTTTGTATTTTAAAGGTTGAAAGTGTTTACTCTTGATTGTAATTCTAATTGTTTTGATCAATGAATTAAATGTACACAGCTACTCACTGGTACATATGTTTAACAATTCGCCAAAAATAGTAATTCTATCCCAATCCCGACTGAGTTCGCCGCGAAACTTCCCGCGTTGTGTGTGCGTCACCTAAGATCCCGCGCGAACAGTTCCCGCGACTAAATTTCTAGGAATTAGAAAATTCGCGTCGCTCCCGCTTCCCGCGTTTGGTGTGTGCGGGCCTTTATTATTACCTAACAGCACCAATATAGCCTTAGCCACTGTGTGTGAGAATACTGCTTTAGCAGGGCCGACTTTTTGCCTTGCATTTCCCTTTAAAGTTAGAAACTCCGGTTTGAGTTTATGGCATAGCCTTATTTCACCTTTGTCTTTCTCTAACAAATCAGTAAGTAAACTTACTTTTATTTCAGTTCCGTCCCCTAACTTTAAGCCGCTGTCCAATAAGTGATTTCTCATTAATTTAAAATAATGAGGCATGTCTGCAAAAACGTAAATGTTTCGAGATGCACAAGCAGGGTTTACAAAAGAGTTATTGTCAACGCATATTTTTAACTCTTTGTACAAGGTATTGCAGCCCCCTAAATCGGATACAACAGCAACAACCCGTATATTACTTGTTTCTAATTCTTGTATTATATTAAACAATATATCTTTATTCATCGTTGTATCAAAAGAGTAGTAAACAGGTTGTTTCCAGGGGGATACTAAGCCTCTTGCCAGAACAACCTGGACTCTTGAGAAGGGTCCTAGAGCTTGGTCGAAACCTGCGTGGTAACAAATTTTACTATCGATGTGCATTTCATCGAAGCTTAAAATGCACGTTCTTTCAAGGTCAGTCATTGTTTCTGAGCTTTTAGACATAAGTTCTAAAACATTAGTCAAAAGACCAGGATCACATTGAAACTTTGAACACCATCTTTTTAAAGTTGATGGTGAAGGCAAGGGGAAGTTCATTTTTTTCCTTAAAAATTCATAGGTTTTCTGATTGAGAGCTCTTAAAACTATACCTCTAGAAATGTCATCAGAGTTCCACTTCACTGTACTTTTGTTACTAACAACAGCTTTTATTTGGTTTGCAGTAAAGATCTTTTTAGCATTGTTAAAAAATGAATGACACTGTTTATTACATTTCGAACTTTTTACTGAAATGTTTTTTTGCTTGGTTGAGGCCATTTTCAAATTAGTTTTAGTTGTCATTAACCTTTTAAATTTTTTTGCATTTACTTTAATTTTTTGTTTAGCTTTTTGTAGTTCGCTTTTTAGTGCGAGCAATTCACTTTCAATGGCTTCAATCTTTTTTGTTTTTCTAAACAATTTAAACAATCAGTGATGTTCTCTTGACTACATGATGTGTTAATACTTTGACTACTTACATTAATAGAATTACTTTCAATATCTTCTGTCATTGATTCAACATGTTCCAATCTAGGTTTTTTAGGGCTTAACGTTTTTAAGCGATCTAAAGCTGCTTTCTTAATTATACGATTGTTGTGTCTTTCATACCTTAAGTTTTCATGGTGGTCTTCGTCACTCGTCCTATTTAAGTTGATCGATGGAACAGCACCCTTTTTCAAAATCTTTTTTTGTGGCAAGCCAAGGAGTCTGTTTTTCATATCGTCCTCATAATCACTAGGAAGAAAGTGGTCACTACAAATCCTAGCATTGTTTTTATTTATAGGATCTGCCCTTTTGCATTTAATTTCCCAAATAGAACTGATCGCTGGATCTTTAGGAAATGTGTGATAAACAACACCTTTAGTTTTTCTTTGATAATTTGCGCACGTTGCTACAGAACAATTAACAACCATCGTAAACAATTAGAGTACAACTCACATTTCACCACACACTATCACCAACAACACTACTATAAAACTGTAACACACACATGACAGAACGCGGTGAGAAACGCGACTAATAAGCCAAGCCGGGTAGCAGCCACGTGGTCCGCGAGTGTCCTTGTAGCTACGTCATCGAGGGGGGAAGTAGGGGAGGTGGCGGGGCCGGGCGGCGCGCTCAGACTTCAAAGGAGTGGGCTAGCCCTTGTTAGTTAGTCCTGATTCAATACACGCAGCCAGCGATCCAGTGTGTTTATACATCGATGGTAAACACTCCTCGCCTCTCACCTATCATAAACATTCCTTTCCCACGGAATGAAGGGACTCTATTACCAGCACTTACAAAAATCGAGAGTTTGCCGGCTATTTCATTTTTTGAACTATTGTCGGTGTTATAAAAGGTAAACGTTTGGTGCAGGGAACAGACCTAGTGGCGGCAGTGCAGTGGCACTCCTTCGTCCTTCAAGATGCCTTTCAAGACGAGAATGAAACGTGATAAGTTTAAATATTTTAATAAATAGTATTAATACTAATACACATATTAATTATTGTTGTGAATGATAATGCATCTAAAATAATAGTCAAGTAACTAGGGTAGACCCCTGCGAGCTACGCATTCCAACCTAAACTTGCTCCTCTCGCACTGCGCGAAATAGTTTATAAAACCTATTTCTGTTACACGGATGATTTATTTTGTCAAGATTAAGTTAAAGTTTATTTTATAATGTTTTCAAAATGAGAAATTGAAGTTTCCTTGTACTGTATATTCACATGTGTTAAGTATTACAAAACTACCACGCTTTCTGGGCGTTCTATCTCTAATATTATTTATATTAGCCTACACGCAAAATAAATAAAAAGAGAAAAGAAGTAAGTTATGAACTTAGAGGCATATTTTAAGACTATTATGTTTTGTTTACATTCACACACATTAAAAATAGTAGCCTAAACAATAAACGATAGGCCTATACTGCAAAATGTTTCGGAACAGATATTTGTATTATAACACGGTAATTTTTTCGTTAATTGCTTTGATTTTGTTTGCTTTTATATTGTTAACCTAACCTAAACAAGCGATGTGTTGAAAAGACATCTCCCGAGGTCGGCTGTTTAGATAAGTTGATAGTAAAAAAGTATTAGGGCAAAATTAATATCTGGAAATATGTATCAATAGGTTTGTAACCTAAAACAAACAACAACAGAAAAGTGCACGATTAAATATAACGATAAAATAAAATAGATTTTTCATAATCTTTTGATAAAAATTAGGCTACATTTTCTTTCATTTAAAACAAACCGCACGAAAATCAGCCCGGTAGATCTCCAGAAATAGTTATCAATAGGGTCACCAAACGTTTAAGCCTATGCTGAATTATTATATAAGATAAGATTTATTGTAATACACTTTCTTATAATAATATTTCATTTTTGGGAAAAGTATACATTCCTAAATTTAAATTACTATTCAAACTAGGCCTACTTTTGTTAGCAGTCTTGTGGTAGGAACATAAAAACTAATGTTTTCAAAATAAGAAATTGATATATATTTGTATACAGTTCTATTTGTAACTAAATTAAGAAACTATTTTACATTTATGAAAAAAATTACAAAAAATGTTTACTACTTTTTATGTAGGCCTAAAGTTGAACTTTTTCCTTTCGTTACTGAAAATTTTTGTTTCTTGAGCTAATAACTTTGTCAATTTTGCATCAATCATTTTTTTACTGCCATATATGACTTCTTTGAACCTTTCTCTACAAAAAGCTATGGAACACTTTTAGATTGATTTATAATTACTATATTTTTCAAATTTTTGAAAACATTCTTGCACACGCACCGAAATGGCTTGGCGTTGAAAAACATTAACATGAACAGTTGTAGGGAGAATTAATTGAAATTACAGTAAAATATTTTGAAAGAAATTTAGTTTTTAGTACTACGTTTTAGATTAGAATATTTTCGCTACGGGTACTGACAACGAAAGATTGCTTGATGCTTTGACTTGACTAAGTTCTAAATAATGAAACAATTTGTAGTTTTACTTTGTTCACCCTTACATAGGCCTAGTTGCCTGGGTTTATGTACCGTTAGTTTTAGCATAGATCATGAATTAGTTAGCCAAATACAATGGTTTTAGTCACTTGAGAACGGGAATTGATTTGTATTCCCGAAACGTCGTGTTTGATTATTTAACACACAAATGATGGCAAATGTCCGAACAAGTAATTATAATAAAATTCAACATCCATCATTAATTAACAATAACTTCAAACAGAGAATAAGTTCTAAAAATAGACAAATTCAAACAATGACAGGAGCAAGTAGGGGTGGGTAGAGGTACAGATGGTACCGTTATGAATTATGAAATAAGAGCCTTGAGGGGAGAGTGAGATGACAAACAACTCTCCCATAACTTATGAAATTATCAACTGTAGCCTACACTCCAAACAACTCAGCTTAAAAACTAAACCATTTAATGACTTATTTTTACCGGGTAAAAGCGAAATCAGGTAAAACGGGACCGCGATAACAAGGACTGCCTGTTAATACATAATGTTTTAAAATGTTCTATATGTCACGAACATAACCTTCCTTTTTCCATAAGATTTTTTTTCGCTATTTGCGGTTTTGTTATTCAAAGCAATTTTTCGGAACCTATCCGAGTTTTTTATTCGTTTGATATCATTTTGTGATTCGAGGACCACTAAATGATTTCTTTTAGAAAACAACATTTTACAATTATTCAAGTCAATTCTTTGATTTATCTACACTCTACAAGAAATTTTAAATTAATAAATATATTGATACAGTTTTTTTTAGAACTAAATTACAAAATTTTTGTACGTTTTGAAAAAAGAAATACAAAAATGTTTACTACTTTTTATGTAGGTTTAAAGTTAAACCTTTTCCTTTCATTACTGAACATTTTTTGTTTCTTGTGCTAATAACTTTCTAAAATTTACATCTATCACTTTTTTACTGACATATATAAATTCTTTGAACCTTTCTCTACAAAAAAGCTACGGACCACTTTCGAATTGGTATATAATTACTATATTTGGCGAATTTTTGAAAAAATGCTTGCAAACGCCCTATAATATATGTAAACGTCCTTGAACGTATGCCCTATAATAAAACACAAATCTCAATAATAGATGGCACAAATTGGATAGGCAACAACCTAAAACGGCTAATACATAACTTACCTTTAAGTGGTCCTTAAATTGGAGGCAGAAATTGCTGAAGCCTTGATTGTTTTAAATTTTGGTAAACACAATAGGCATTTAAATGTTAAACTATTTCCCTCCCTTGTCATTTGTTCATAAAAGTTTGAAATGACTGGCCACAATAAAGACATAATTAAATTAAAATTAAAAAGTAAAAAATTAAAATACTGCTACACTAGACCTAACTCACTATTAACAATCACTAATTCACTAAATACAATCTAAACTGTCAATCACTATAACAGGGCAAAACAATTAAACAACTTATACAAAATTGACAAAACTATCCAACTGTAATAATGGAATGCTTATAACCAAGGGCTAATTGAATGACACTGATGGGTATGTTAACGGCGTTGTTTTGTTTGTTTACGTTACAGTTAGTTAATAGCCCAGGTACCTTCTACAGGTGTAAGATATCTGGGCTAATAGCTAGTTCTATCTTTCTTTAGATACCCCACCCCTTCCGGCCTGCCAATAAGCAATAAATAACCCTAACTAAGGAATATTGAATGTTGTCGCGTCAGGCCCACCCACACGGCCGGCATTTCCATTGTGACAAATCTTTCCGGGCATCCGTCAAATTAACTGACGTTAGTTTTAATCGTTAACCAATATTTTAACGATTAAGAGTTAAAAGTTAATCAGTTTTAAAACTAACGATTAAGTTAAAAGTTACCCATATTTTTAACGATTAATTTTAATCGTTAATTTTTTTAATCATTAATCCCAAGTCTGTTTATTACAAATAAAACATAACATAGGCTATCTTTTTAGAAGGTTCCATCGGGGGTTGACGTGCGGAGCACGCAGGGGTCTCCCCTAGTTAGTATAGATAAAATGTTTGAATGTAAACTACAGAACAGCTGTTTTATGTTTTTAATTTATTTATTTAGTACCAAATGTAAACAAAGCAGATGTTTTTAAATTCTCGTGTATTTCTTATGGGGATTTTTCGTTTTTCGGGGACCCCAAAAACCCCTTAGTTTTTAATTTTAGAAAAAACTTATATTTTTCCCTCGTTCATTGAATCCTTCATCGTTCATTGATACCTTTAATTTGATACCCCTCCCATCATCCACCGATTTACCAAATTCCCACAATTTTGAATCTAAAATTTCGCTTACAGAATTATATATAAGGATTGTAATGATTTTGTAATATTCGTATACAATGACTGTGTATATTTGTACTTAATAATATCAATAGCTTGATAACTGTATTTATAAAATACATCTACAGATTTAATTTAAATTACTAAAATGTCACATATTATTAAACAAACTACAAGTGGCAATTTACTGTCTAGTGACGGTAAGTCGACTGTAGCTCATTCTAGTCGTCAACAAAATAACCATTTTAAACATTTCCAGATCAGCGCAACCTGTCGTCAGACATTGACACTACTTGAACCTTTGCTTCAAAAATCTCTCACTAAAGAATGCATTAGGTGGCCTATCTAGAACGTCCATAATCAAAGGTATCGAATTCTTCCCATTGAAACACCAAGCAGAAATCAACTGATGATGATGATAGGAATAAAAACGTTACAAAGGTTTAAAATATGAATATTACATTTGACTGTAAAACTTTAATACTACTTACAGAAAACAAATGGGGAGCTCTTCTCCTGTAAAAAATTCTATGATATCTAATTCCATTTTTTAAATCTGTAACAAGCCAATATAATAATTAGTTTTACACCTATTAACTAATATGACATTGTTTAAAAAAATTTTAAATCGACAATATCTACTACAAGTCAATATAATTTTAAAACATTTAGAAATAGAATGAAAACTGAATGAATGACTAAAACATTTAATTATATTTTCATATAAAGCTTTATAATGTATATTTTTTATATATAAAACTCTAATATAACTATTTTATATAAAACAACTCGATCAATATAAAACGAGAGCAAAGCAATCTAGTGTGTCTAAAGCGCAGTATGAATCGATAATAAAATTATTAACATTTCATAGTATTATACTAATACTTGTAATTGTAACACAGTTTATGAAGTAATTATTGCTTAAAATTTAATACGAATTAATTAATTTGATTTATATTACATTTATATTCAAAAGATGAAAACTTATTACAAAGGTAAAAATAAAGAAAAATGTGTATTAAATAACCTATACGAACTATTATGCCCGATCCTAATTATGAACCAAGTTCAGTTTTGAAATTTAAAAAGATTATTTAAATTTTAAAACAACTAAACAATTATTCTAATTTGTTTTGTTGTGTCAATTTAAAATTGTACTATACCAGAAACTAATTTAATATAAGGTACTTACTAACGTTGGTTGTTAAATCACAGAATGATGTTCGTCTTCAAAGTCAAGAGTACTTAATGAATCTACTTGTACATCTATTAACACCAATCAAATGATCCATATGTTTTTATTAATGACCCGTATATTTTTACCAACCATGTGTTAACATAAACCTTGAATAAGCAACGAAAAATTCCAAAAATAAATCCGCTACTAACGTCAATTAAGTGATCCATAATTTTTTATTAATCGGACAGTAGTGTAATCGGACAGTCGCTACATGCACAATCGCGCTCGACTTTGTTCGCTGATGATCAGAGAGTAAATTCGTCCAATGTACCGGTAATCGACGCTTAAGACCTAGTTGTAGTACAGGGAAAATTAATAGGACCATTTGAATGTTAGAAAATTAATTAAATAATTTTGCAATACTGGTCCAGGAAGTAGGATTCAAAGAAATTAATAATCGAATAATTAATATCAACATATCAGCTATTTCCTTTCTAATGTGATTAATGTTTAATTTAACTTTAATTTAAATGTTACAATATACATAAGAACACTAAATGTATATTATATGCTAAATAAAAAATAATGTTTTCATACCAATGTCAAAAAATAAAATTTTATATTTTTTAAACAGTAAAATGTAATTTATATTTAAATATTGTAATTTTATAACCACCAACTCTCCTCGAAACTGAGATATAACATTGTATTGTTATATATGTATATTAAACATAATGTTACATACACAAATGTTCAATCTTACCTGATAGTTACATAACCATAAAAGATTTTAGTACCGGTACTGGGGTTGTATTCACAAAAATTAATGTTTTCTTAAGGGGAGCAGACCACTTTAAAATCGAATTTTTAGCGGTTTTTTGTATTTTTTAATAGACTGAAATTTTCTCTTTACAGTGATATATAACACAACTGGGTTTTCTTATAATTTGATGGGAAAAAAAAATATTGTTTACCGGCTTGCACGCAGATTTTAGCTCTTGTAATGCTGCTGCACAGCTGCCTTTCATGTCACATAATATTATATTTTTAAATAGTGCTGCTATATTTTCATAGCATATTATATGTTTTATAATGAATGTAACAGGAAAAAAAAACAATATTTAGGAGGCACTACATTCAGCTGTTCAGTTGCTATGGTTTTGTTGTTTTTAACCCATCCTACTCATCTGGCCATTACTGAATAGTACGTGTTCATTTCTTTGTTTTCCGAAAGTTTCATTTTTTTGATATTTAGGTACATTTATCTCAGGAAGTGTAAATGATACAGGAATGAATTTTTGCACACACATTTATATCATTACAATACACAGATAGACCAAAGCTTTTTCAAAAATATTACTTACTTTTTAGTTTTCTTAAAAAAGAAATGCAATTTTTTGAATAATTTGAGTAAAAGTACCTAAAAAATTCATAAATAAAAAACTAAAGTAGATACAAGAATTTACTCTGGCTTAAATATGTAAAAGTAATCAATATAAAACTCTGCAAAATTTCAACCCTGTATTTTAAATAGATCCTGAGAAAAATGTACCTATGTTAACATGGATGGAGATAGGGATATTCAAAATGGTCTGCTCCCCTTAAAAATAGCATTGGAAACCTAATAACATGTAGCAGTAAAAACAGAACTATACTCTAAGAGCATTAAAACTTTTTATTTGGTTTTCGATATTTAAAAATAATGGACTCCTCGGAAAGTTACCTCCACAATTAATTTCTGCATAAGCCCTGCTAAGAGCGCCGGCACAACTAATTTTGTACCACTGATGACCTTCGACTAAATTTCAGAATATTTGAGTTTGGTAAGGGGTTCATTAAACTTTCACTTCATAATATGCTCGGTTCGGAACGATGCTCTGTGTGATTTAGTTTCCAACTTCACGAATTTTTGGTCGCAATCCGAAAAAAGTTTTTTAGACTTTCTATGAGGATGGCTTACCTTTCTTTACGCGAGTGTTTATTACAACAGAACCCGTTGTTCCCTATAAAGTTCAATGAATTCTGTCCAAAATTCTTTGTTCATATTGAACGATATTGTGTAACCTCAATTACAGTACTTCCGTGCCACTAAACTAGGTAAACTGAGGTCTAGTCAGGTGATACGTTCGTCAGTTCCCCACACACGTCCGAAAATGTTTGAATCTCGGCTCGAGTTGAATGTTGCTGCCCAATCCAACAAAAATCGAGCATGTTGGGATAGAGCCCACACAATATCGAATAGTTATACGAGCCGCTCGATCCCAACTTGCTCGTCAAACATCTTCGATAGTGTGTGGGGGGCTTTTAGGTTTTGAACTTATTGGAGCTATGAAAAAAATCTCTACATTATAATGCCGTCTATAGATGGTCCAGCTAATTGTACTGAAAAATTTAGGTTTATCTATTCTTTCTAGTAATATTAAATACAAAATGGTAAGTTGAAAATAATTGAATATGTTAGAAATTAAATTTTTCACTGAATGTGATGTATATATACCCTAACTATTTTTGGTGTAGGTTAACCAAGGTATAATATTCTAGAAACGAGTATAATTTAATACGACTATTATCTATCTCGTTCATTCACAAATATAACGTTTTAAGATAGTTTTCTATAATATAATATTAATTTAATCTATATATTATGTAATATTAAGTGTTACTCTAGTATATCTATAAATGGCAGATTAGTGTTGGAAGATCATAGATAATTTTTGACCAATTTTATGCATTCGAGTAAGCTCACGGATTAAGCAGACCAAGTTTGAGATTTGAGGTTGACAAAGACGAATTTTTGTAAAAATGACGATTTACAGGGAAGGGTTCATTGCCAACTAGGAGAAAATGAATCGTAATTTATAGGAGGTTATTTTCAGTGCTGCTTTGTTATTTAAGTTCTGTATTTTATTCATGGAATATGTTTTATGACACTCTTGAAGAATGATCTGCAACTTTCCTTTAAGTCTAGGTAAGTCCTCCCAAGAGCTGTCAATTTTAAAACCAGGTGAATTTAAAAAGGTCATGAATATCATGTCATAACATTCAGAAATAAGAGTTTGCGATTGACAATAAAACAGGTAAAGAAGGGAAACTTTTTAATTTGAGAGTTTAAATTTGAAATGATGCAACTCTAAAAATTGAACTTAAAGAGTAATAATTTTAAGTGACAGGATAGCAGACCTGGGCCTATATTTGACTTGACAGCCATTCCACCAAAATGTCAACCTTATGCCCAAAAAATAAAAACATTTTAAAAAAAAATTTGTCTTTATAACTAACTTACAAATATACTATATTTAACCAAACAATGAGTCA
>JAGFPH010010320.1:28085-40828 GCA_018207615.1 Philaenus spumarius | reverse complement strand
GTGGGAGCAGGACTATTTTATTGTTTTTAAAGCTTTCTATTTTAGTTAAATTAAGCAGTCGGCCAAAGCAAAACACATCTAATGCCTAATGTCACCAACATTTTATGTATTTAATCAAGGGTTCAATTTGGAGTTTGAATGTTCTTTATAAATTAAACTCTATCTTTTCTTCTATTCAACTTTTGCTAATTCGTAACGTATGTTTACAGTTTTGAGCGACAAACCAATAGTAAGGGAAAAGAAATTAAAGGAATCAGTATATCAAGAGTCCCATGCATAAATGAGATTATTAAATTTTATCGTCTACTTGGTAGCTATACATTTTAGTTGTTGGTGGGTTGGCACCCACCAAATTTAAATCTACGAGGTCGGTTCAAAAAGTGTCTGACTTCAAAAAGTATTTATTTTTTTAGATATACACAAAATTACACTAGCACCCTTCAAAATAGCCCCCCCCCCCAACAGATTCCACGTACTTTTCCCACCGATGTTGCCCCTGTTGGAAGCATTTCTGGAAGGCTTCTTTTGGAATCACATTCAGTCGGCTCGTCGCATTCTGTATTATTTCCTCTCTAGACTCGAATCAGTGCCGTTTTAATGGCATTTCCAATCTAGGAAACAGCCAGAAGTCGTAGGGGATCATGCCTGTTGAACTGGGAGGCTGCCGAACCACCGCAACTTCATGTTTTGCCAAAAAAAGTTGAATAAGATGCGAAGAATGTGCTGGAGCGTTGTCGTGATGAAGCTTCCAAGTTCCTGTTAACCACAATTCTGGTCGCTTACGCCGCGCACAGCATCACGGAGACGTCGGAGGACCTCTTGATTGTATTCTTTGCCTTTGGGGAGCGTATTTGTGATGTACGACAATCGAAGAAAATGGTCAAATTGATACGCACCTGCCAAGCTTTCTTCGGTCGGGGGGATGTCGAATGCCGCCATTGCGAGGACTGCATTTTAGTTTCGGGGTCGTTACCATACACCCAAAAATCATCAAAAGTTATTATTGTGTTTAAGAAATTTGCGCAGCCTAACATGTCTTGCGCAATTTCCAAACAAAGCTTTTTTTGTTCTCTTGCCAACAGCTTTGGCACGAATTTGGCGGCTACCCTTGTCATGAGTAAATCTCATCGTTTTTGCTGGTGAAAGGCCTACCAGATCGTGGTTCACTATCGACGGATGTGCGACCACTTTTGAAGCGGTTATACCATTCTTTAATTTGTGTGGCACGCATGGTATCCTTTCCAAAAGCTTTTCGAATGATTTCTGTTTGATTATCGCCGAATTTGTAACAAAATTGAATGTATTAACACTGATCGACTCGTTCCAAGATTTTAGAAAATTAAAACTCCGACGAGCGTACTCTAGACTACTCTGTTTAAGATGTGTTCAAACATGAATGACGTAACTTATCGGCCGGGAATAAATATCAGAGTATTCCTAACATGTTTGGACACGTCTGTGCTGAAACATGTCCCCCCCAACTTCAGTATTCTGCGCGTAAAAAAATAAAGTCGGATACTTTTTGAACAGACCTCGTAAGCTTTTGATTGTGATTACTGCTACTCTCGTGTTGTGGGCCAGAGCTTCTGGGTTCAGTTCAAGGAAAATTACGGCATAACCGTGCACAGAGATAAATACTTGAGCAGTATCGTAACAGTTTTTGGTATTTACCGAAAAGTTTGTATTCAAGAAGAATTTAAACATGTGGTAGTGGTGTTAAATGAAAAAGGCACTGGTTGTGAAAACTAAGTGGATAAAGTGATCCGACAACTCATTGCCAAGGGTTTATGTGTGAGGGTTGTATAGGTCCCTCACTTGCCTAGAAGTATTCTTTTGAAGAGTCAATTTATAATTGTTATGGAACCCTAAAAATTAGGTCACTGTAAAAGGTATACAGAGTGTCTCATCAGTAAAGACTTCGGGAAATGGTTCTATGGGTCACAATAAAGACAAAATCAAGAATAAACGTTTTTACAAAAATGCTTCGTTTTCGAGAAATCCGCCATTTTGTTTCTTTTACAAAACAATCCATATCCACAGAACGGTTTAACCAATTGAGTTGAAACTTGGCATGAAATTTATCCTAACAATTATCCATCTCAAGAAAAATAAGCAATTATATCCAATGATGCGTTTCAAAATGGCGGATGTTTGAAAATTTAAAACCTAAATTACTCAAAAACCGAACATTTTAACAAAAAATATCAAGACACCTTTTTTGTAGCCTTTTTGATTCTCTATCGGATGGTGTAACTGTCAAAACAATCGGATGAAGGATAATAGCTAAGTTAAAGATAATGACAGCAAATGTACATACAATATTGCTGTGTTTACCATGTTGGTATATGATGCCGGGGATAAACAAATCAATCATTACACATAACTTAACTATTATCTTTCATTTGATTCTTTTCGTAATTACACCTTCTGATAGGTAAAGCTATCTTTACATTTTTTGTTAAAATGTACGGTTTTTTTAGTAATTTAGGTTTGAAATTTTAAAACAGTCGCCAATTTGAAACGCATTATTGGATGTAATTGCTTATTTTTCTTAAAATCTATCATTGGTAGGTTAAGCTTCATGCCAAGTTTGAACTCAATCGGTCTAACCGTTCTCTAGATACGAATTGTTTTGTAAAAGAAACAAAATGGCGGATATCTGGAAAACAAAGCGTTTTTGGAAAAAATGTAATTCTTGATTTTCTCTTTATTTTGACGCATAGAACTATTTCCTAAAATTTGACTCTTTACTTATGGTACACCCTGTATATTATCACCCCTTCTATACTTTTCACAAAATCTTCACTCTTTCAATTTGGGGCCATGTATAGAGTTTACACTCGTACCTAATAGCTATATAAGCTTTATTAAATTTTCACATTTGGTTTAGTCATTGTATTGGATTTGAAACGATTTTCTTGATTGCAACAAGTTTAACACTTTGAACCCAGAGGCTTCGATTTTAATTCTATAGTTCAGCTCAGTCTGCATATATTCGGGTACAGGCATTGTCTAATTGGACTTCAAGCGCGTCTGATCAGCTGTTTGCTGTCGATGTCGTCTGCTTTGCGATGTGTGTTGTAGTTAGTTTCGATGATGTTTTAACAAGTTTATATATATATATATATATCAGTGGTGTGTTATTGATGCAAAGGTTACTTTAATATTTTATATGTGTTAATTTTAGTGTTTGTAAATAAAAAAAAACCTTTTCGCACTAAATGGAACTAAAGTAGAAACTGGCAAGGGATATCGCGATGTATGCCCCACCTAAATTTCCAGAATATAAAATATCAACAAGCCCCAGATAAGTCAGTTAAAGAAATTGAAACAATAACCCTTTCCACTCGAGTGTTCGGGGCAGCCCCGTACCATACTAATCCACACGAACTCCTATGTCGGGCGAGCCCCGAACTCATTATGATAATGTTCTTTGATTGCATTTGAACAGACGTAGTTACTTTGATGACCGCTATTGTTGAAGTTTGAGATGTGCTGCTATCTGTGAAATTTTTTTAGTACCATTTGAGTTCAGTTTCTGTGGTAAATAAATCTTAGAAAATGTAGTTTGCCATCTTTGGCCGGTCTGTAAACAGCTGTCTGCTCTCGCCGTTGTTTGGTTCCTACTTACTACGCAGCGTTTTAGTGAGCTTACGCATTGTTTAGTTTTGTTGTACTAGGTTATCGTGTGTAATTTCACAGTTTATTTTTGAATATTGTTCTTTTTATAATAATAATGATTGTTGTGAAATAAAATGAACGAAGACGACGGCAGTTTGTTACAAAATGACGTAAGTGGCGACGGAACTTTTGTTTCGAACCTGAGTGATTAAAATATTACCAATCTGTTTTGAAAAAAGCTTTTCTTACTAGTTTTGATCTACATAATACTGTTGTCAAGCAATATAATAGTTGAGGCAATTTTGTACAAGTTGGTGTCAAAACTAATTGCTTTCATAAAAACTATTTTTTACAAAAAACTTGTTTCTCAATTATAATTTTTTAATAATTTAGTATTGTGTCTAAAACATGTGTAAACCACTTAATTTTGTTTATAATGATATAGATAACAAAAAAACAAGGAACAAATATAGGTCTTCCCATTGGAAATTTTTCCAAAATTCTTGTTTATTCTGGTTTTTGTTACAAATTTATATTTTTTTTAATAAATAAAAATTAAAAACATATACTTGAAAATAAAAATATGTTTTTTTTCATACCAATCATAGAAGAAACTAAAAAAAAAATCAGCCTTTTAGAACTGATAGAAATACTTTTTTTTGAGTAAACATGTTACAGTGCAATATTCGCTCAAAATTAATCTGACCTGATAGCAATACTAGGTCCCCAGTAATTCGAGTGGAAAGGGTTAAAGATACAAGATGAAAGTACAAAGTTGTGTTGTAAAGTTCTTTCAAAACAATGACAAAACGACGTATGTGATTATTTCAAGGTTGAAGGAGAGATTGAAAGTGTAGAGAACTTGGATGAATAATAAGAAGTCCGATTTACCACAAGACTTTGTATTTTCCATGGATAAGTGTGATCAGCAGATGTTCCACACAGTTTTTAAGGCGTTGTGAATAGCGCCGTTACCGATAACCACAGCTACAGCGGAGAGGTCATTTTCAATCCTTCGGCGCTTAAAAACATATTTACGCAGCACAAAATCCCAAAGTAGACTTAATGGATTTAATTGTCTATACACAGAGAAACAGAAGTCATCCCTGATAGTGTCTTGGACATCATGGCAAAGAAGCCCAGAAAACTTAAAATCAGCTTTCAGTGCAAGATTGTAAGCATATTATATGATTATTTTGTTCTTGCTACTAAAATATGTATTGTAATTTCCAAAGAGCCTCTATTTATTTTTATTTTTCAACAATAATACGATACATTTTTTGTAATTCTGAACAAATAAAAAATGTTTGCATCTTTACAGGGAAATGTAAAGATTTGAAAAAAGTTTAAGTGTGTTCTTTTGAATATTACTAAAATAAAAAGAAGCAAGATTAAAGAGAACATCTTCTTTATTCTTATTATTATTATATTTTGTAATTCTGTATTATTCAGTTAAGTTTGGTAAAAATTTAAAACAGACCTAGTTTTTGTATTACTATGTAATTTTGTTTCATTGTTTGAATAGATTAAACAAAATTTTGACAATACATTCTAATAACTTTTGGTGGCTTTGCGTCCAATGGCAGGTGCAGTGTTAAAATGATCTCGTATGCCCAAATACTTTTTTAGTTATGTTATGTTGTAAGACAACAAAAAAACTGCTGTTTTAAGCGTAAAAAATCTAAACCCGAACCTCTTTGTAGTCAGCCTACGAAATTAACCTATCCTTCCCCAAAATTTTGTTATGGCTACACCAGTGTAAGGGCCAACTGCATAAATTTAGTAAAGGACTATGTGCATATTTTTATTTTTATTATTTTTCGTAATTTTTAAGCTTATGTAATTATTTTATTTGGTGCATAGCCTAAATAAACCTTACACATTTCTTACAGCTCATTCTTTTACCTTTAAAATGATATACAGGGTGTCCAGTAATTACTGGATCAAACTTCGGGAAATGATTCTATGGGTCAAAATAAAAAAACAAGTTCATATAAACATAGGCCCGAAAACGCTTCGTTTTCCAGATATCCGCCATTTTGTTTTTTGTACAAAATAAATCATATCTATAGAACGGTTTGATTGATTGAGTTCAAACATGGCAAGACGTTTAACCTAACAATGATATATATCAAGAAAAATAAGCGATTAAATCCAATAATGCATTTCAAAATGGCGGCTGTTTGAAAATTTTAAATCTAAAATTCTCAAACACAATACATTTTATCAAAAAATGTCAAGACTCCTTTTTTGTAGCACTTTTGATTCCCTATCGGATTGTGTTAACTGTCAAAACAATTGGATGAAGGATAGTAGCTAAGTTAAAGATAATGAGAGCAAATGTACATACAATATTGTATTATTTACAGTGTTGGTATATAGGCCGAGTTGAACAAACCAATTATTACACATAACTTAACTATTATCATCCATTTGATTGTTTTGACAGTTACACCATCCGATAGAGAATCAAAAGGGCTAAAAAAAGTCTTTTGACATTTTTTGATAAAATGTACGGTTTTTGAGTAATTTAGGTTTGAAATTTTCAAACAGCCGCCATTTTGAAATGCATGGTTGGATTTAATCGCTTATTTTTTTTTTTTGAGATAGATGATTGTTAGGTTAAACATTATGCCAAGTTTGAACTCAATCAGTCAAGTCGTTCTTTAGATATGATTTATTATGTACACAAAACAAAATGGCGGATATCTGGAAAACGAAGCATTTTCAGGCCTAGAGTTTATATAAACTTTTTTTCTTATTTTGACGACCCATAGAACCATTCCCAGAAGTTTGATCCCGTAATTACTGGACACCCTGTATAATACGTTCTACTATAAGTAAGTTGAATAATACAGGATGCTTAAAATCACTACAAAAACCCTCAGGGAGCCGTGCCAACCATGTATTAAGGGCCAAGGGCTCAAAGTGTTAAATACTGTTTTCAACGCTAACATTAGTGGTTGGGCATTTGATATCATATCATTCTGTTAGAATACAACACAATTCTATATATATATTTTAACATAAATATGGCAGTAGGACTTGAATATTAAATTATGAGATTTGAAAAATTTACTTAATGGTGACAAAAGGCTAAAAATGAAAATTTAACACATTAAATACAGTGTGCTTGTCAAGTTGTAAATATATTTTCAAAAAGTCTTACAAAAAGGTAAAACAACTTATGGTGTATTTAGTTGGGTTCATCGTATCCTCGTAAGGTTGTTTTACTAAGCCCAAATACAGGAGGAAAGTGTGTTAAGTCAATAATTTATGTTAAGTGCAATTAAAATTAAACATATTTTTTGCTGACTTTCCCTAATTTAACTTTGTGCCCAAAGGAGTAATGCCAATAGACTTGATCGAAATAAACGGACCTTAGTACAAGCAACTGCAGTGTGTCTACTTGAATCATTACTTTATTTGTAATTGCTGGCCAAAATGCATTCAATTCCGTCAGATAGGTTGATGCTTGCAGCTTTGGAAAAGGACTTTAAAGTACCGCAGTATCTTGTTTGCTTGGTCAAGAGTTACTTAGAAGACAGAGAATTAGTCTACGATACCCTTGGGGGTTGTTGTAGGAACATTATCACTGCAAAAGCTGCTCAGGGATCTATTCTTGGCCCCGATTTGTGGAACGCGTCCTACGATGGACGCCGGATGATAAGTTTTTGGTGGGATATGCAGATGACATTGCAGCTGTTATTACTGCGCGGGACACTGAGGGCATACAACGAAAGCTTAATCAAGTTTCAATGAGTTTCAGCATGGATGGAGAAATGTGGTCTCTTGCCTAGGAACTCAGAAGACAGAACTGCTAATAATTACTCGACAAAGGATCCCAAAAGTTATCCCGTTGCGTGTGGGCTCGGAAAAATTACTGACAAAAGACACCGTGAAGTAACTCGTCTCAGTTATTGGGAGCAGATTGGGCATGCCATGGAGAAAGCAGACAGAGCACAAAAATTCTAAGTCGATTAATGGCAAACGTAGGCGATCCAACGACAAGAACAAGACAACTGCTAATGACTGTCATGCACGCAGTTCTTCTGTATGGATGCGAAATTTGGGCAGAAGAGCTGAAGAAAAAATCCTATGCAATAAGATGGCAGCTGTGCAAACGAGAGCACGTAGGGTGACTTGTGCCTATAGGACAGTGTCGGAAACAGTTGTGCTGGTTGTTGCAAGTATCCTCCTATCGACTTTATGGTGAATGGAGAGGAGGATTATATTCCAGAGAAGGAAAGAAGCCAAGATTAAGGAAGAAGCTAAAGAGCAAAGGCTGAGACTCTGGCAGGAAAGATGGCAACAAGAGACCAGAGGGAGATGGACTGCTGGCTTAATTACCAACATTTCCATGGATAAATCGACCACATGGGGAGGTGAATTTTTATATAACCTAGCTGCTGACTGAGCACGGTTGTTTCCAGGCGTACCAATAGGAAAAGTGGATGGCATCGACTAATCAATTAAATTAGGGAGAAACATTTGAAAGACTTTGGATTTGGGATGCTTATAGCTTTTTTATAAGCTAGGGAAAACACAGGCTGAACAAAAAGTCTATACTGTGAGTTTCCAACATACTAAAATACCAGATAAGTTGTTTTACAATATTGTGTCTGCACATTGACTTTTGCTTTACACCTGCACAAGGCACTCTGTATACAACTAAATGTTGCGGAGCTGCGCCACAGAGAACACTGGCTGGAGTTACCTTAGCCTAGGATTATATTAAGCTTTAGGTTCCTTTAGGTTCTCGCCGTCGGTTAGCTTGCTCGCTACTAACGTGATGTTGTTAGTGATTGCCATCTTGGTCGGCGATCGTGACGATGTACTGCTTCCTCGTGACCCACATTGCGATGTACGAGAACCTAATGCAATCAGTACATCATTGAACTAGGTGTATGTAGTATGGACACTTTGTGCAAAACGAGTTCGTTCAATATGAAAATATTTACAGTATTTTATAACAGTGTTGGTGGAATGTAGCAAAGATTATCAACAAAAATAATCTTACTCTACATGTACCATGGGAGAGTGCAAAACATGTACCGGTATCGTATTTAAACTTTAGTAAATTGACTGTTGATTGTTTTTACATTAAAGTCTCTGCTAGCAGTGACTACATCGCCACATCGATTATCAGCGACTAGTTTGTCATACGAAGTTACTAAAGCATTTTAAATTTACTCAACAACAGTAAAAATCACAGGGAGAACAGATTATGTTATCATTTACATATCTCTCACTCCGGGAATGTGTCCGAGAGGGATCTCCACGCTTTGTTTGTTGTGTCCAACTTCATGAGTACAACCTCAATAAAAAAATACACTTCTGTCAATATAAAGTAAGTGTAAAAATTAGTTGTTTTATTTCTAAATAGCATATATATTTTGTGTCCTAGATAATCTTTACACACTATAATAAAGGCTCGAGATCTATGCATTAAAATAAATGAAAATATTCAGAAAAAATTTCCAATTCGGGTTAGTTTATTTTAGTTTTTTTGCAAAATTATCAATCGTTAAAATAGCAACAACGATAACTGCGCCTATCTGCAGTAGGCCTAATGTAGTTTCATCAGCGGGGTTTTATTTATTGGAAACTGTTGGTAAATGAAGTAGTTACAGTTACTTTTAGCCATAGTCCATCATTAATCGGTCAGTCTTATGATCTCGTGTGAATATCTAAAGAGTCGGTGCACTAATTGTTAATTTAATAATTACCGTTATTGTTTCTAATTGTTCTAATAGTTGTTTTATATTGTATGTGTATTTTACTAACCTTCACCAACCTGGCGACTAACATTACAATGTGAAAAGAATACAAACCCTAAAACTTTAAACACAGTTTGATTAAAACAAGATAGTATTATGTATTTGACCTACGGAACAGCCAGTATTGCACCAAAACAATGTCAAACAAGCACAATGTATTACAGGAATTACCTTCCTCCTGACGAAACAAACGTCATGCAGAAAATTATTTCAAATAAAAAAGTAAATTCCACTAATTATCTACAACTTTCTCGCAAAAAAGTTTTCTTTTAGCCTAAAAATAAAAAAAAACCTTTGCTTTAAATATTTGTTGTCACCACATTTATTTTATAAAAATCTTTGTAAAATTTTTCATCAGAATTATAACTTTTTATGAAACAAAACCTTAGGCCTACTTATTAATAGATATTTTAATTTTTTTTATTTTTTAGTTTTCTCTAAAAGATGAAATATTTTTGATTTAAATGTTGTAAGCAAGTAGGTAAAATAAAAATGCGAGACACTGTCCATTTTCTCAGTTAAATGTTATTTGCGGACCTAGCTTTTTGTGGAATTGGTTGTACCGCCAAGGCAGGTTAGAGGAAAAGTAGAGGGGGATGACACGCCCATTAGGGCAGATGTACTCCTAGTCTGCGCCAACTGTAACTTCTTTCATATTTTTTTATCCTCATTGATTTCTTCTTTTATACCGAGATCTGTTAAAGACTTTTTCATGCTGTCATACGATATGACTTTAGTTTAGCTAGAGATACTAAACTTGTACTGACTACAAACATTTCCGTTGACTTCAATCCTGCTATTATTTGGGGGCTAACATAGTTGCTGCGACTAATTGAGGTTCAAAAGAGGGTAAAAGTGTCAAATTGTCCACCACATTCGCTTTTACCGACTAAGAAGTGTGAAAGAATGGCGGAGGGGCATGCTAGGAGCAGGATATTCCGACATTGTGAACACCGTACATAAAAACTCGATGTTAGACATGGTGACTGATGCAATGCACACCGAGTACGTTTTCTGTAGACCCTTTACAGTAACCCTCGGAACCCGAGAAGACTGGGTAGGAAACATCAAACCGGGATCTGCCAAAGGGACTCTAGTCTGGTACACAGAAGGGTCTCTGATGGGCAGCAATTCTGGCTATGGCGTATACAGCGCTTCACCAAGGACAAACATCAGTGCGAGTCTTGGAACACACTGTACAGTCTTCCAAGCAGAAATCTTAGCAATCACTGCTTGCGCCCACTTAGGATTGTCGAATGGATACAGGAATAGACATATCCTAATACTCTCTGTCAGTCAAGCAGCACTTAAAGCGCTGAACTCAGTACAAGTCACATCCAGACTGGTGAAGGAGTGCCTCTCAACACTAGTCAGACTCTCCACATTAAATATGGTGGAATTGAGATGGGATCCAGGACACCGTGGTATTCCAGGAAATGAGATGGTGGATGCTCTTGCAAAGGAAGGAGCATCTGCACCATTCATGGGGCCAGAACGAATGTGCTGCATTAGCCATACCATGGCCAAGAGCGCAGTAAAAAACTGGGCCAGGTTTGGGCAAAGAGGTGGTGTAGATTGCCCGGGAACACGCAAAGTGAACGATTGATCTAGGGACCAAACGCTAAGCTTACTAAATCCCTAATCAAGTTAAACCGACCACAGCTCAAAAGAGCCGTAGGTTTCATTTCTGGTCATGGTCAGTTCAGGAAAGACCTAACAACAGTGGGAATCCTTGAAGGCGACCAACACTGTCGGCTTTGTAATCAGGCAAAAGAGTCAGCAAGACACGTCATATTTGAGTGCAAGATCCTGGAGCGTAGAAGGAGGAGGCTCTTTGGATTCCAGCAACCAGGGGACGAAGAAGATACATACTTGGTGGAGAAAATCCTGGACCTCACAAGGGATACAGGATTCTAACGTGCTACACAGGGACACAGGGGGCACAATAAACCAAAGGTTGACGTGTAAGGAAGCCTTCTCTAAGGAGGAATCCACCCCAGTATAATCTAATCTAATCTAAGTTGTCGAATTAAGAATAAACTTTTTATACAGAATTGTTTACTGTTTTACTTATGCTAAATGAAGGTAAGTGCCTGTTTTACTTAGGAATTAGGTAAGCTACATGCTACACGTAATAAGCTAGTTGTAGCTGATCTGGCTTTATAGTAGTAGAATAAATTTAACAAATGTTTTCTAATATTGAGAAATATGCGTTTACTTCTAACAAAGTCATTTGAAAAAGATATTAATTCTCTATACTAATACTTTACCTTGTGAAGCGTTAGGCGATTGAGGCCGCAAAGATGCCATACTGGGCTGGCGGCTAGGGGCTCTTACACTCCCTCTACTCCCCCTTCTTTCACCCGGATGCTTGTTTTCCCTCAGGAGTGAAACATTCATCAGCCGTGGGTTGGGAGTGTTGAAAATAGTCCTGTTTTCTCGCCAACGAGCTCTGTTGAGAAACAGAAAGCAAGAAGTGTAAAAACGTAGTACTGTAGCAATGCCGACATAAATTTACAACACATAGCACGGCCTTCGAGATACGAGATTTTAATTAAACCGGGTATACAGCCAGACCAGTACTCAAAGTAAAACCATAAATGCAGTTATATAACTTAATATCGAACATAATAAAATATTGAATTAATAGCGGTTGTGGACTGCAATAGGTTTTGTATTCAAATAATTAACTTGCCAAAACAATCAGCAAACATTCTTGATTTGTACATTTCCTAACTATGGACATTCATCACTATGCATGGGCAGATCCAGCCGATTTTCAAGGATGGGGTGTCTCCTATCCGGGGAAGGGGGGGGGGGGTGTATAAAATCATTTTTTTTAATACAATGCTTGAAAACTTCTTTTTTTACTATTTCACAAGCACCCATTTTGAATAGGAATTGAGGATTATTTGCTTTACCTAAAAACAGAATTTTATTACAACAAATTGTAGAGAATAAATCATAGAATTAAACTGTACACTTGAAAATTTTAAATAGCCTTATTCTATAAATGTATTTTTTTTTTTCACTAAATTAGAACAACTAAACAAAACTCTCACAAACGTATAGTATACGGTTCCAGCTAGACATGAAAAGGTAACGCGATTAGGGCATTGAAAATGTACATATTTCACAGAAATACTCGAATAGCCTCAGAACACTAAACCAGGTTTTCCTGATATCAAACAAAAATATAGAACTTGCACTTCAAATCGATATAAAAATGATTATACAAATATATCGATTTGTAGTAGATACATTGGGTCGTATTCATAAAAAAGAGGTAATCCTATACTTGCATAATTTGAAGGAAATCCTTCCACTTGTATGTATAATAAA
>JAGFPH010010320.1:0-27985 GCA_018207615.1 Philaenus spumarius | reverse complement strand
TTAGTGAGCACCTATGGCCCTAGAGGAAGCTACATACCAAATTTCATTTCAATCCGTTCGGTAGTTTTTGAGAAATCGTGATGAGTGAGTCAGTGAGTGAGTGAGTGGTATTTCGCTTTTATATATATATATATAGATTTTAACTATTTAGAGTAATGTACTGTTATTTTTGTTATTAACAAAATGTTGAATTTTATTGACAGACATCCTCTGATTTATAAATTCAATTTCTATATAATAAATAATGCATTTAAATAATGAATGCATTACTTAATAAATCTTATTTAGAAATGTACTACTGTATTATAATTTATTTAAAGATAGTTGATTTCTTGTAATACAATTATTGACGAACACTTAACTAATAAACAGTTTTACATCCTTTTTAATTCAGACAAAATCAAAACCACCAATAGCGACAAAAACAAGTATGTTTGATTCTTCGATTTTATCGCTGGTCGTAGCGCTCTTTGTAGCATTGCTCTTCTCCCCACTATGCGATATAATATTGAAGTCCGTGTGTTTGTATTCGTCATTCTTCTCTTCCCTTGTATCGTCGCTCGCATCGCCGCTCCACTATGCGGTTATCCTTTAGGCTCACTGGTACTGTCTCAGGATGTTGAACACCATTTTACAAAGAAATGGTGTCACGGTAATAATTAGGTCACATTAGCTAATCTCTAGTGCAACATTTTTCATTGTGTTGTGTTTTTAAAGGCTCTTGACTTTTAAACAATGATGAAATGTTTAAGTAATTATATCATTGGATTCATCAAAATGTTTGGTACCTTAGTCTTGTAAAAAAAGTTTTAGCTCTTGTTACTAATTTTCATAGCACTAGCAGAGTATATAGTTTTGTCTTATAAAATGTTTACTTTTTGCAATTACTATGTGTATTGTTCATAAAGTTATTAAAAAATCATAATTGAATTTTATCTATATTATATTATACAGTGTCCCAGAAAATAATAAAATGTGTTTGTTAAAACACTTAGGAAAGATGCGCCATTGCAGTGACGCTTATGGTGAGTCGGAAGTGGTCAATGAGCACCGATCATGGTCCCCAGAACAAGTTTTGTGGTGTAATTAAAAATTATATGTATCAAAGAGGTATATTTTATGTCCGATTTGGTACACAAGTTGCATCACATAAGTCTCTTGGGCGAGTTGATTAGCCAAAAAGTCCAACAACTGGAAAAACATTTTTTTACAGGAAATAACATTTTTTTCAGGTTTTTTATACTAGAACGAAACTTTTTCATGGTTTTATCTAAAAAGATTATCAGGCACATTTTGTGGAAGTAAGAGTACGCCCTCATCTCGAACTTGTATGAACTACGCACTATTGCTCCATTCACAGTGCAAACTCTTACCCCATTCCGCCGTATTGGTAATTTGAGGTTCGTGTGGTTCGCAAACAACAAGAAACGGAAAATCAAGCCGTGGAATGAGAAGCTTTTAAGGCATCACTTTTGATTGCTAATTCGGAAAAAAAATTAACTCTGATAGGATTTGAGCAATACTCAACTAGACTTGGGTAAATATTACATCAAAACCATGAAAAAGTGACTTTGTCATTTTCTCTCGTGAAATTCATCCAACCAGGTCCAACTCAACTGAGGGTCGAGAGAAAATGCGCCGAGGCGGGAGAAGATGGTGCCACACCAAGTAACTGCTAACATAAGCACCGCGTACTCTTACACCCACCTACCCTATATCACATTTTTTCTTACAAAAAAACACTTCAAAATTCTGATAGCGTTACGGGCGTCCTTTGATGTCCGAGACGGTCGGGAAAGGGAGGAATCTGCTATGCACTGGGGAGGGTGAAGTCGTGCTACAAAGGTTCCGTTGTGTAAAACGACTTACTACTGAGGTTGAACTCTTGCTGTAAACGTTCGATTTCACAAAAAGAGGTGCTGTAGAGGATCTGTAGCTGCGATCTGTATTCGGACAAAAATTCGTACTATTGAGGTTTTTAAAGGAATAATAGTCGTGCTATAGAGGTATCTTTAACATTAAGTTTTGGTAATATCAGGTTGAATATAAAAATGCACTGTTATCGAGGAAGTCACATCCCGGGACTAGGGTCAAACGCGTTCCAATATCCGCCATTTATATCAATGAAATACATTTGTTTGATGGGGGAGCAAATAGTTCGCTTATTAATTACTAAAGTTTAGCAGGCATTATTGTTAAGTGCTACTAAACAGATTTCTTAACCATAATGATTACAGTTTCAGACTTATGAGCTGTGGTTATATTATTTTTATGGAACAGTTTAATTATGTTATCTTAATGAAATATTGTTCATTGTGAAATTTATTTTGATGCTAATGTGTTTACTACATTTTATTTTTCTAATTCCTTTATATATTTTTTATGTGCCCGGGTCGGGGCACCCCTTGACTTGCCGCCCCCACCCCCCCACACACACACCGCGGGGGTGTTATTTACGACACTGTTTATTACCGTTTTAAAGTGTAGTTTTTACCGTTTTTATATTGGAAAATGGCTGCCAACTTTCGAATTTCTTATGGAACACCTTATACTTTATGATAATTTTATACTTAAGTGCATTCTGAATCAGCTGATATTGAATATCTGTTACCAATTTTATTTCATTTTTATGTGTGACAAATTCGTAGTACCACTTAATTCCTCTGTATTATGGTTTAAAAAAATTAATGAAAACCGTGTTTGTTGATTATAAAAAGTTATTTGTTTGTCTAAATGCTTTATTAGTGTTGAGAGCGTTTTCATTGGTTCAAAACGTTTCCATACAAAAACATCTTCCATTCAGTTTGGGCATTTTTAAAACTTTATACCCATATAACTTTTAGGGTTAGTCGTATCAGAAAAACACTAAGAACAAAAAAAGTCTTAAAATAACTTGTAAAATGAAAAATCATCGTAAAATACAGTGTTCCATAAGAAATTCGAAAGTTGGCCACCATATTGGAAAATGGCGGCCATTTACAAATGTTTTAACTACATATTTTTTAATTTCCGAAAAAACATGGAAAGGTTCCCCATTTAAAGTTTGCTGTCAGATTTATAGTTTACTAGGGGTAACCCCTGCGTGCTCCGCACGCCAACCCCGTTGGAACCTTCTATACTCATAATCAAGTTATGTTTTCTTTATAATAAAGGTGTAGGATTAATAACAACCACAAAGCTAAAATGGTAAATAATGTTAAATGTTCAAATCAAATTGTTTTTTATATTTTATAACAGGAGTTATAATAAACGTTGAAAGAACCGGATCTTTTCGGTTGTGTCAGCAAACTTTAAACATTTTCTAAAGAGAAACTATGAAAGGTATAGTTGTTAACTCTATTCTGGAGGGCAGTAGGCAACAATATCTTCGAGAGTTTGCTTGAATAAGTATTTTCCGTGATGCCGCCGTCGCCACAAAAACTCACACATGTACGAAACAAGCACTGAACTTTGTTACGGTGTTTTGCCAGCCACCAACTTAATGAAATTCATATAAAACGATCACTGGACAGCACCACACTGCAGACTAGCACGAACTGGCCGCTGGTAATTGCCGCTCGGCCCATTTCGTTATCTTATCGCAGAGGAAAGTTCAACCATTATCAACTATTTTTGTTTGTTTTGTGTAATCATGATTGACGTTTCATTCCTTTAGAAAGTTTTTTGTTACCGTACAGTGCATCAAAAGTTTGCTGGTTAGGTTGTGTTTAAAGTTTGCTGACACATAACCGAAAAGATCCAAAGAACCAGCAATGCTCAGGTCTACACTTTAATAAAAACCTAACTTTAAAGTTAGAAATACAAATAGTTGCTTCAAAGTGTGAAATCAGGTGTTAATGGAAATATTAGAGCAAACAGCTGTTTTGTCTGTTATTTTATTCAATTGGTTGCTATGAATCAGTCTAAGCCTAGCCTAAGAATTTTTTCCGATTAAATTTACAAATATTGAAATAAAAAATGTCTTTATCGAAATGAATTGTAGCCTATGTTACCCAGGGTTAGTGAAGCTTTTTATTAGTATAACAATTTTTTCAATCGGTTCAGTAGTTCCAGAGATTACCCCCTACATACAACAAACAAACAAATTTTACTTCTTTATAATATTAGTATAGACAAGATACCAATGGTGGCCAATTTAAAAAAGACACCTGTACAGCAAGACTTTTTTATTATCGAGAGAAAATATGCAATAAAATTTCTAGTCTTGATAAATCTCCAGATTCCCACCATTGCATACAAAGCCACATTGATTATTTTACTTACTATTACTAAATCGTGTATTTCTGTTTCAGCTGTGGCTTAAAACGCAAAGTACCAGCTCTAGCTTCAAGCTTCGGATCGACCAATCAGGATGTGTTTACTAAAGTTGTCTAATTTGGGACCAGCCATTGTTCTTCAATAGTGGATTACTTTTTCATATTCCATCTTTTGCTAAATAATCTGTAAAGAGTGTTTTTTTTCTTTCAATGGACTTGATATGTAAAACCTTATTCAACGTAGCCTTTACAAAAGAAACTAAATTAGTTTCAAAGCAATTTTACAATCTTAAAATATATTCTGAATCACATTTTTTTGCAATCAATTAAGAATAATCACCAAAGAAACTTAGACTCGTTAAGAGCGTAGACTTAGTGAGAAGAATAGCATAGCTTCTTTATTCTTATATTATAAAATCTGAACAGTCTGTCCATAACTAATACATTTAGATCTTCTAGTGTGGATAGTATAAACAAAACAGCAGATACCTTATCGCCTACAAATAGACAATTTCCTAGACACTGTATATTTTTAGTGCCTAAAATATGCTGTAAATTTGTTTTCTCGTTCGTTTCAACCTCGAACTTTTAGATAATCGACTTTATAAGAGCACTAAAAACTCCAAGCACTAGATATTAAACATTATTCCTAAACGTAGATCGATAGTTTAAAGAATTGTATACCGAAAGAACCAGCTGTAAAAAACCTTACGTGCACGTTATTTTTTAGGTTATGTTCTGGGTGCGTCTAAAAAAACAGAAGTAATGCTGAAAGCCACTTTGCCAGATGTAAACTATGTTCCAGGGTTGCCAGTTTGACAATTTTGGCTTTCGGAAAGTGTAAAATGTAAAACGCCCGACCAGAAAAATTTAGGGAAGATTTTTCTGGTGAGCATAAAATGTGACGGAAATCTGCTTCGCGTTTCCAGTTTTTTTTTAAGTTCGAACGTATATTTGTTTCGATATACGGGCACAATTTTATAGCATTTTTATATCATACGGGAAGTGTCATTTACAAGCTGCTCAAAATAATCTAATGAAAAGCTAACTCTGTGAATATCGATTTAGTTGGTCCACGAGTAGATTTAGTACCTAAGCTTCCTAGATTTAGTTTTTTAAAGTCTTCCTATTTGTTTTGATGGATGCACAAGGGTGACCTTTTTAGCGTTTTTTAATCTAAGAAGTAACAGGCACAACTTTTCATTAATAAAATATATAAATAATATAGTTAAGCTGTTTTAGTATTTCTAAACCATGAATCTTGTTAGCTATTCTTATATTATAATCTTTGTGTAACGACTAATCATTCTTACATTATAAGATGACTTTATCTTGCATCATTCGTAATAAAATTTACCTTATTCTAAACCCTGTGGAATTTGTTTAAACCTAGAAATGTTGAAGAATTACTTCGGATCAACACAAATGATGGTAAACTACAAAGTGGCTTGAAAATGGAACGTCTTAATTTTGAAAAAAAAACTAAACTTTACATTAATGGCAACAATTAATTTAGTACCATTAATGATAAAAACTGAAATCCTTGGATCCTAAATATACAGATAAATATAGGACAGAGGTTAACCCTAAAACCGGCATGAAATGTGCGATCATGACAACACATTTGTAACACGTGATTGTATTGAATATTTGACCCACTAAAAATCTTCCAATCTCAAAAAGACAAACAGCATTGGAAAGGTAATGTTTCAAACTTTAATTTTGTTATTTAACATGTCTTTCTAAAACGTATATTTACATATGTAATCATCGTTTTAAAATTTGAGTTTTCTGTAAACGTTTTGCCGTGCGAGAAATACAAAGCAATTATGCTCTATTTTATCACTTCTCTAAAGCTGAATTGCGCTTGACCGGGATATTTTGACAATAATGTAGAGATACCTTTGGATTTGTTAACATTTTAACTTTCTAAAACTGCCATCAAATCAAAATTCACTTGCATAGTTCCAAAGATATGGAATTGTCTGTAAACCTTTGCAATTGAGCAGATTTCAACCAATAAAACAGCACATTTTGTGTTCGAGATATCTTTTATAATTCGAATTATTTCAATTGACTTTTTGATATCTATTTATAGACCAAAGTTCAATCTTTCATTTGCTGTTAAGCAAACTATATTAGACTTTTTAGATGTTATTCAAACAGCAGTTGAAAGTACAGACTTGCGCAGAATCCATACTACCGCTTGAGTTCGCAAAACACGGCTGTTTTAACGGCCATTTTTTGAATTTCCTTTGTCTGCACGAGGTTTCATCTCATTTTGTGACTCAAGTACAGCTAACTCAAATACTTTCGTGAAATAACAATTTACAAGTATACAGTTCAATTCTTTGATTTATTCTCTACACTTTGATATAATAATATTTCATTTTTGGGCAAAGTAAATATTCCTAAATTACGTTTCAAACCAGGCCTAGTTTTGTTACTGTAGCACCCTTGTAGTTGGAACATAAAAACTGGTGTTTTCAAAATAAGAAATTTGAAATTGTTAAATGTTTTTACACAGTTCTATTTAGAACTAAATTACGAAACATTTTTACATTTATGGAAAAAATTACAACAAATTTTTACTACTTTTTATGTAGACCTAAAGTTGAACTTTTATTTTTCGTAACTGAAAATTTTTTGTTCTTTAAGCTAATAACTTTGTAAATTTTACATCTATCATTTTTTTACTGGCATATATAAATTATTTGAACCTTTATCTACACAAAAGCTATGGAACACTTTTGGATTGGGGTTCATTTACTATTTTGGGCGAATTTTTGAAAAAATGCTTGCACACCCCAAAAAAATCCATTTTCGTTAAAGCCGCCCAGTTCTAGGGTTAATAATGATTCTGTCATTAGCAATATCTTATCCTTTACCTCATTCTCTACAAACAGCCAGAATGACAAGTTTGCACAGTTCTCACAGCAACCTGACTAAAGCAACGAATTAAGGCACTCGACAGCATAAAACACAATATACTTTCATCTCTGACGCTATTACTACAGTAATATAATCTTGTTTGTATCCTTATTAACAATAAAATGTGTTTGTATTATTTTAATTCATGTTCCCCTACCACAATTTAGGTTAAACAAAATTACTATGTATCATATCAAAGAAACCACGTACGAGCATTATGTAAATACTTATTAAAGAATTTAAACAGGAAAGATGAGCCTGCAATGACCAGGCGCGGATCCAGGGGAGGGGCAAAGGGGGCAATTGCCCCTCCCGAACTCCGAAAAAAATGTTGCGTGTCTTATTCTGATTTCTACCAGAAGAAACGCGAGATTAACGCATAGAAAAATCGATCGGGAAAGCAATCGGTTTCCAAGTTTTTTTCTTGCGTATTGAAGTTGAATCGGTTAGGTCCACCATTCTGACAATGAATTGCGCACATCGCGTCTTGCTTCGTTTTCGGCTTAAGTAACTTATATAGTAAAATTTCTAATCTATGGTTTTCTTAGCTCTTTTGGCTAGCTGTTTACTTTAAAAACAGATCAAGTTTTCTAATTTGTTGGTGTATTTTTGTTTGATATTTTATTGAGACATAGTTTTGAACTAATATGAAACAAACTTCAAAACTAACATCTTTCTATAAAAAAAAAAAAAAAAAAACAGAAGACATCAATCCCGCTTTATTCTCACACAGTTGTACACGTAGGCCTACATATATATAGGCGATAGGCCTATATGTATGTACCTTAATCAAATTAAGCACGAGTTTTATAAAATCCTTTTGTTAGTTCAGCATTTAACTTTACGTAATTCAAAATTAAAACTATTAAAAAGTTAATAATGAACAATGAAGGATAGTAATAAATAAAATATTATATTGTAGGCGTGTAGGCCTACGCAGGTTTTAATTTGTGAAAAAAATTGAAATCCAAAATAGATTTGTTGAATTTCATTAAAGTCAAAAGTATTGTATGGTGAACAAATATTGTTCTTACTCGCAATATAGTTATAGGCCTAAGTGATAAGTTACAATGTCACATCATCTGACTTCTATTTTCTTTTTCTTACTCGTTTCGGGGCTTATGCCCCAAAATCAGAACTTCACTCATTAGAGGTCGATGCAAAAAGTAATATTGTTTCGTAAAAAGTGTAATATTTTTTACATATTTAATACAAGTGAGAGTAAGATCTCAAGCAAACAATCAAAATCGCAGTGTACAAAGGCCGATGCCAAACCAAAGTTTTTAGACATCAATAAATACAAAAATTAAGAATTTAACAAGTAAAACATTGTGACAACCAGAATATTTCCATTCAAATTTCAATGTTTTGCTTTAACATTTTTTATATTTTGTGGGACCCCCCCCCAATACCAGTTATTTTGTATACCTGGGAAGTATTGCCCCCTCCCAGATGAGGTCCTGGATCCGCCACTGGCAATGACTCTTATGGTGAGTCCTAACGTCAAGAGTGGTCAATGAGCACAATCAAAGTCTCCAGAATACGTTTTGGGGTATCATTAAAAATTGTATACATTATATACAATTAAATTACAAGTGAAATAACATGGACCAAGACCGGGATTCGAACCCAGGACAATTCCGTGGTAATGCTCTACCAACTGAGCCACACTGATCACTCCAGATATTGGTCGATGTTATCTCACTTGTACGGTTTACTGCATTTTTTGAACTAATAGACTTAATTCCTGCGCCATCATCAGATGTTATGATATGACTTTTTGAAATTCCCTGACCAATCTTAGTGTTACAATTCAAATATTTCCCTAACTCTGTAAAGAAAATAAGAACGAGATTAAAAATACGTATTGGAGCGAGAGAGATAGAAGTCAAATTGGAATGTCATTCATTTAGTTAATCCGTCATACACGCCCGACACCTAGCGACAATTATGCGCAACACTAAATACTACAACGGAAAGGTACAATCAAATCACGACTTTCAACTCGAATTCATTAAAATAAAATTACAAAACGAATCTGTAGACCTACATTTCCTACATCAAAAATATTCAAAGCTAAATTCTGCATCCAGGAAAGCTAAAATAACAACATAAAACCAAGTCAATCGACAAAGATTTACGTTAAAACGCAAGGAGAAACTAGGCCTATCTAATTACAAATCGAAGAGAAGTTGGCAGAATAAATCCGATTACAAGAAAAATACATTCTTATTAGAAAATTAAACCAGGCCTACGAAAAGAACCAATTTTTTACATCTCAAATGTCTTTGGTCTAAATCTAAAATAAACGCCGATAAGCTATTATAAAATATAAAAACGAAGCCCCGACTGACAAAATTTAATCGTAGGCGGATACTTCATGTATGTAAACTCCTCCCACGAAACGCTGTGATTGGTCCACGTAATTCTTGCTACCAAATGAAAAATACAAAGAATAAGATATATACATTCTAGAAATTAGATAGCAATTATTGTAATAAGGAGTTATTTAAGTGTTTTCTATAATTTAACTGTTTAAAATCATATTAAATTCATAGTAAAACCTTGTTATGTATCAAAACAAAGACACAATTAAAATAAATCACACTTCACGACTCCCAAACACCTATTACATTAACAAACCCAAATTCCAGAAGATATGAAGATTCATCAGGCGTTATTATCCATTTCCTGGAAAGGTAGAGAAGCCCCAAATGAAGAACATTGTTAAGTTGGCCACTAAATAGTGCAGTTGATATAATTTTGGCTGTTGAAATTTAAAGAAAAGAATCGGTATTTGAATAAATATGAAGCTTATGAAGTTCAGTGTTTTTCCTTTATAACAATTACTATCAAATTCTAATCTACAAGAACAAACAACCAATTGGGTGAGAACTTTCCAATTAACTAGGCCTAGTCTATTTTAAGATCCAACACCAAACCAGTTACCTTAGAGGGATAACTTAATCTGTTTAAACTAAACTGTGAATGATAATACATATATATGTTATGCATATAGATTTACCAATAACCTTTGAACTTTAAATTATTGTAAATTCAGTGATCTATTATAATACTAAATCCATCAACCAAATAACCTCTTTGACGATTCCATATTATTATAATCTTGCTCTCATTAATTTTGTACATATTTTAATTGTGTTATCTATAATCAAATTTGTTTTCTTTTTAAATACTTTGGGAAAAAGACGGCTCCAACCCACCGAGTTAAGATCTTGTGTTTTAAAATTATTGAACAACAATTAATAACCTGTTTATCATCAAACTTAGTATTCATAATCTAAATAATATTGTTCTTTGGAAAAGAAATATCATTTTATGTATTACCTGTAATAATACAGAAGTAAAAGATTGTTTTATAATTGTAACCCTTGTTGACCATCTTATTTTAATTTAGATTTAATTGTAAAGTAAAGTAATTGTGAGGGTTGTAGTATTAGAAAAAGCACAAACAAAACCGTGCTAATTTTATTTTAATAAATCAGTCAAATTATACAGGGTGTCCCACGAGTAAAGTGCCAAACTTCGGGGAATGGTTCTATGGGTCAAAATAAGAATAAAGTTTGTATAAACATAGGCCCGAAAACGCATCGTTTTCCAGATATCAGGCATTTTGTTTTTTTTACAAAATAATTCATATCTAGAGAACGGTTTGACTGGTTGACTTCAAACTTGGCATGAAGTTTAACCTAACAATGATATTTTATCTCAAGAAGAATATGTGATCATATCCAATCATGCGTTTCCAAATGGCGGCCGTATGAAAATACCAAACCTAAATTACTCAAAAACCTTACATTTGAACAAAAAACACTTTATTTGTATCCCTTTTGATTACCTATCGGATGGTGTAGCTGTCAAAACCTATCGTATGAAGGTTACTACAATGAAACAATCGGTGACGAACGTTTCGCCTATTTTCAGGCATTTTCAAACCGTTTATAAAAATTTTAAAATATTTGCAAATGCAATCACAAATGTTTAGTGTGCGTTAAAAAACTATAAATTACACATAAACACTCCAGTTGCCAATATAACTCACAAATAAATCAATTATAGTACAGTATTTGTTTGTCTTTTTACGTTCTTAAATATGAAGGCACATTCTTTCAACATACTTTTCTAATGATTCTTCCCGTAAGCCTCTAGGCTTATAACTAACAGAATTTGTGTTTACCTCGACGACTATAAGAATTAATTAACATACCCTTTAATTTCGTGTCCAGGAAATAATTGTATGAAATAATTCAAATTAATAGTTTATTTTGTTTTTGCTTTACTGGACTGGATAATAGTACGTAAATACTTTTATTCCTCGTACTGCTCGCAGTCCTATTGGGATCACTGTCCATGCTGTGATGATTGTTTCGCCTACTTTTCAGGCATTTTCAAACAGATTAAAAATGATTTGCATTTGTTTAACCTTTAAAGTGGCAGACTGCAGTCTCTCGGGCGCAAATGCAACCCGCTCGAACCTTAGCGAGAATTTGCATAATCGATAATTTAATCCACTTAAAATTATCCAATAGTAATAAAACTGGCACCATTGGAAAGGAAATGAATTAAACTTTAATTTTTGTATTTACAACTTTTTCGTAAAACGTATACATTTTTACATCGTTTTAAAATATTTTATGCATATCTTGCTACAGCTATTTCCGCTGGCGAATCTGCATACAATTGTACTGTTATTTCCCACTTCTTCAATGTTGAAGCCCCCTACTGAAGTATTTATATCGAGATTATAAAGCTACCATTGGATTCTTCAAGATTTTATCTTTCTAATGGTGCCTTCCAATCAGATGTCACTATTTTACAGGATTTATTCATACAATGTCTGTAAACCCTTGCGATTGGACAGGTTTTCAACCAATGAAACAGCCCATTTGTCAACAGATATTACGCACACTATATCAAATATTTTGTTTTACACCATTTTGTAGAGAAAAGACTGACCTTTCTAACGGTGGGAATTGAACTAGAATAAACCAGTTTTTTGTTTTTCTAGACAGTAGTGAAAAGTACATGATTAGAGCGATTTGTTGTGACCGATTGCTCCGTCTCGTTCCCACGTAATTCAAAGCACTCTTATTGCAAGACCTTTACCGACGGCAAAATGACATTTGATTCATAACATTTTGTAATTCAAATAAAGATAACTCAAACACTTTTGTGAACTAAGGAAAGACAATTACACCGTTCTTTTCTTTGATTTATCCTCTACACTTTGTTAAAATAATATTTCATTTTTGGACAAAGCATTTATTAGTAAATTACGTTTCAATCTAGGCCTAAGTTTGTTAGCAGTCGTGTATTTAGAACATAAAAAAGAAATTTGAAATGGATATGTTTTTATACAGTTCTATTTAGAACTAAATTACAAAACTTTTTTATGCTTACAAAAAAAATACAAAAAATGTATACTACTTGTTATGTAGGCCTAAAGTTGAACTTTTTCCTTTCGTTACTGAACATTTTTTGTTTCTTGAGCTAATAACTTTTACAATTTCAAAAGAAACTAATTTTTAATGGCATATTTGAATTCTTTGAAGTTTTTTCTACAAAAAAGCTATTGAACACTTTTGGATTTCGGTTCATTTACTATTTTTGGCGAATTTTTAAAAATATGCTTGCAAAACACTATAAACGGGCTTTTCAATTTTAGCTTTAACGATGCCACTTTCAGGGTTAATGCACGTCAAATAACAACAAATTATACATTAACATTTGCTAGTGTTAGTTCTATACGGCGTTAATCGGCTCGGAGGAAAGCGAGGAGGTGAACGCTCAAACTGAACTCATATCACACGTAGACGCGGCAAATGCTCTTGACCTCGCCTTAGTGTAGGTTTACACCATCCGCTTATTTCCTTCCGTTTCGTTACGATTCTATTTTCTTCTAAAAATGGAAGGATAGGGATAGGTTGTTCAAACTGTCCGTTTTGTCATCTCGCAGTCGGTCAGTTAGTACCGCATCGTCTTGTAAAATGATCGAGAAGAAAATAAAATTCGTTCGAGATAACGAAAACGGATGAACGCAACTGGCAGATGGCAACAACACTACTAGCTGTTGTATCTTTCTGAAGGTCCCGGGTATCCTTTTCCCCGGAAGATTGTTGTGGTAGCTTCCTTCCTGCAAAACGAATGGAAAATGTGAAGGAAACAAAACCAGCTTTCATTCCAATTTGGTTTCAGGTGTTTTCATCAAACTTACGTATGTCTCTATTTAATTTATTTGTATAACAATAAATGTATCTTTTTTTCACAAACGTCTGTTTAATTTCTCCATTTTTTATGTTAAAAAATCGGTATTTTTTCTGAACTCTGTTCGGAATAGTGGAACTCAACTGTAATAATTATTATGTTCCATTGTATTACAACACATTTTCATTCTACAGTAGCATATTATTCTATGCTAAATTTTCCCGTTTATTGTTCACAGTTTTTTCTTGAAAATGTATGAGCATCCTGCAAAAGAGGGCTGAAGGATTTGAATGAAAACGGAAAATAACAATAATGTTATGTAATAAACGTGTTAAAAACTCAATCTTTTATTTTGAAGAAATTCTGACTCAAGTATATAGTACACAGTAAATCAGGTAATTACAACAGAAATCAACAAAATCTAAATGCACTTGTCTTTTTAAAAAAATTTCTCGAGTATATTAGTACTTAATTTATATAATTTATAAGAAAAGCAAGTGACAATAATTCATTACAGCTAGTGGTCGAGTCAAAGCATACACAACTATATTTACTTTTATATAGATACACAGTACTTATTAATAGCTTAAAGTTAAAATGTATTTTGTAAAACAGTTAGCTCAAATACCACAGCCCTTACTACAGGCCAAATGTTGTTTGATCACCTATCTTAACACAGTTTTAAGAGATTTTGTTGATTTTCTAACATCCTAGTACTCTAGGAATAGAGGGCAAACGAAAATACAAATATTAGTACACAGGTAGAGAAGAAGAACCACTTGATCACATTGTCAGCTCCTGCAACAGACAATGTTAAATCATTATACGATACTCGTGCATATAATGTCCCCATCTTACCAAATGAGTTCCGTCATTTTCAAAAATGATTTTTTTGAATATTTACTGGAAAACAAAGGCTTAGTATTCTATAATAGAATCAACTAAACATATCTAGAGTGCTTTTATAATAATGTGTAGGCTACAGATAGCAGAAATAAATTTAACTTTCTTTGAATTTATTTATTTTATTTCTTCTTTCACCAGTAAATTTCAGGAGCTCACCCACACTTCAACAGTTGATCAACTCCTATAAAAGCATACGTACGTACGTACATAAATACCCGCAGTTCTATGAAAAACAGCATGTTAATGCAAAACATTACAATAATTTAACTCATGTGACGGGAGCAGACACTTTTATTGTATACGTCAAGGAAAAACAGTGCTTCCATCATCTAAAGTTGGATATCAGAACTTAAAAACACCCTGTTAAAAATATAGTTTATGTGAATATAATATTTTTTTCTTTATGATTTTTGGTGTATCCAAGTCATTTCATAAAATTAAATAAATACAGGAAATTACTACAAATATTTTACCTAGTTATTAGTCCGTCGTGTGACTTCGTTGTTTTGTTTGACTTACGGCGCGTTTTGGGCCCGTAATCTCAATCTCAAATTTATATTAATCACTCTTCAGGTCGTCATATATTCACAAAAACACAAACACATTAGTAAAAAATATGAGTGTATCGTAGACGACGCAATGGTGCCTACACCAACCAGCTTAAATTATGTGTTGTGTACTTTTTCTTATTAATGTGTTTGTGTTTTCCTGAATATATGATGACCTGAAGAGTGATTAACATAAACTTGAAAATGAGATTACGGTCTCAAAACGCATCGTAAGTAGGACAAAACAACGAAGTCACTCGACGGACTAATATTTATAGTAATTTCCTGTATTTATTTTAGTGAATATAATAAACAGAAGTACAGTATTTAGTGAAGAATTAAACTTACCATTATAGCATTGACGATATCATTATTATTATTACGCAATGCGTTGACTGCTTTGGCCCGACTGACGTTTGCTTGCGACATGACAAGGTCTACATCTTTCTCCTCTACACCCGTCTCATCGACTTCTTCTTCAATTTCCTCCAGGATTGGTGGGACCACCTGTTACAAATATAAAACATAGATTAATTCATTAAAGAATACCACGGATAAATGTTACAGGGGCACAACTAATAGTTAGACGTAGGCAGAGCAAGACATTACGTTTTATTCCGGCAACAAATATTCAAACTTAACAGAAATACATTAATTTTATTCAACACGTGCAAAAAAAATGTTAAATTATAATTTATTCAATTTTTTTGAAAGCCCTCTCATTAATGTTGTGAAAATAAAATTACTGGTAATACATGCCAACCTAATCTAAATTACCCCAAATAAATTTTTATTTAGTTCTTTGATTTCATATGTTCAAAATAAAGTTATGTGCAGTAATATGAAATTTTGTGTCTGAAATTACCTATATTTTCATTTAATAATCAGCTTCAGTTTCAAATTACGATTGTACTACTTGTATTAACCACACGTGGTGGTATGGGGGAGGCGTGACCTCAAATCAGTGTTCAACAATGCCTGAAAGGTTGAAAACCACTGATTTAAACAATACAATTTTGTTTAGTACAGAAGAGCCCTGCTAACTCGACACAATGTGGACTATGAGGGTGTTGAGTTTCGGGGTTGTCGAGTTATGCAGAATGCAAGGATTAATGTAAGGGTTTCAATACACACACACTTATTTCACACAAAAACTGTAAATTTAAGGGTCGGCTCTAGTAAAACAGAAAGCAACCTGCGACTCCCTATAGCGGCGGTAGGTTACGTGGACATTGCTCATCCTAAATCCATTTAAAACCTGCAATTATTCAAATAGCGTTTTTTTTTAAATACCAAACTCTTGGGGACAAAATTCTTCATCCGAATGGCTTGGTAATTTTTCGCTATAATTAATAGTTAAAACGTAAAAAATATAAAAATCAACCTATAGCGGCGGTAGGCTACAAGGACATTGCTCAGCCTAAATCCATTTAAAACCCGCAATTGTTCAAATAGCGTTTTTTTTTTAAATACCAAACTCTTGGGAACAAAATTCTTCATGCGAATGGTTTTGTAGTTTTTCGCTATAATTAATAGTGACAATATAAAAAAATATTAAAAATCAATGTTTTAAATTGTTAATAAATATTAAACAAAAGATTTTTCTTAGTTTTTACAAAGCCATTTGCATGCATATTGACCATAGCGTATTGACCATTATCGTTTATAATTTTCAGATCAAAAATAAAGGAAAAATTTGGATTTTAATTTAACATTGGTGTTATGGAGTGACAGCCAACATGGCCGACAGCTAGACCCTTAAATATTTTCCATGACAGTATTCTATCCTACATATTTATTTACAATCACATAGATATTTAGCTTAAGTATGAAATGATTATGAGAATTGCACAACAATAAAGTACAATATGGCCTAATTAATTTTTTTTTTTTAATTCTACAGTAGCGTACAACGGATCATTTGTTTAGTTATTCTATCCTATTTGTTTTACATTGAGATTTGCTACACATCTTTTACAAACAACGAGATTAAATACCCGGTTTCTTGTTTCTCCCTCCGAGCACCGTAGATTGTCCTACGTTTAAATAAAATGTTATGTCATTCACATTTTCACCTCTTTTTAGCCTTATCAAAGCAACAAACTTTATCGCCTATCGAAACCAACACCAGCTTCCCCTATCTCGGACATTTTTATACTCACAAAAAATGAAACTAAACAACTTCAAAACGCAACCGGCCACTGTCAGTGCCAATACTAAATTGGCCCAAGGACACCAGGAAAAGAGATTTCAAAGTGGTAATGAGTAGGGTAAGAACGTGCCAGGGATGTGTACTAAGTCGGGCACTGGCCTCTTGAAACAATACGGTGTGACCATAGGATCCTCGGTCGAGATCGCATGCAACCAGTCAACGACCCTGTCGAGTTAGCGGAGTTTTACTGTAGCAATGAAATTAATCTGCTATAGTAAACAAGCTGATCTCAGTGTTTCAAACAAGCAGCTGTTTGAAGTGTGATGTAATCATAACTTATGGACTCTTTAAATCACTAGAGATGTAAAGTAGACCAGTAGATTACTCCTGGAATAGGACAGTTTAACACATGGGGTTAGGTAAAACATTCTGCCACTGTGAACAAATTTGTCATTTATTTCCCATTATTGGCTCATTATTAGCGAATTTCCATAGGAAAAATGAGCTATTGCAGTGGCCCTTATGGTGAGACCCAAGGTCAGGAGTAGCAAATGACACCGATCATGGTCCCCAGAACACGTTTTGGGGTGTCATTAAAATTCATATATATATATATATATGTATATATGTGTTCGCACTCTAGCGGCCGCATTTTAAGTCCGATTTGGTTCAAATTTGGTACACATGTTGGTTGTCTACGTCGCTCGGACGAGTTCGTTAGCTAAAAAAATCCAACCACCGGAAGTACGTTTTTCGACCGGAAGTAACTATTTTTTGACATTTTTACTACGAGAATGAAATGTTTTTAGAGTTTTTTCTAAAAATATAAATGTAGGATGTTATTCTGCACATTTTGTTTTTTTACGCGACCTTATAGCTCGCTTGGTTCCCCCAAAATCGATCAAAACATAAAATACCATAAAAGTACCCGATTTGAAGCCAAGAGGTACAAACTCGCGAAGCCACTAGGCGCAAACAAATTTTACTAATACATTGCGTACACACAGACAGCTGTTCAACGCCTTCGTGAGTAGACCTATTTCCCTAATTGTTGGTTGAAACCCTAAAACATAGGTATATAAACTTAATTTTGGAAATTTGCTCAACTCACGTCAGCGGTCCAACTGCGTGGTCGAATTATTTATCTACTAGTTGTAAATTTAATTTGTTTATTCTTATACTTTCATCCCTTTTAGGTTTAGTAGGCAGTAGGTTTAGTTTGTGAGAAAAAAATTCAAATGAATTGCAAAACCAGTATACTTAGTTCCTATTGACCATTATGGAAACATTTTAATAACATAGGCTCGGTAAACATTAAAAAATAAATACACAGGTTTTAAAGTATCAAGATTGAATCAGATGTGGGATCCACACTACGTCTATGTCTACACTAGTAAGTCTAAGGCTTGTTCGTGAAATCGAACCGAACCGAATGGAACATTTCACATATACACGGTTCTCATACGGATCATATTAGGTTTTGTGTTTCCTTCCGTACACTCAGTAGTGTCCATGGTGAGAAGGCAAGTTGTTGATATAATTACCGATTTAAATTTTTTTACTGACGTCAAATTCATCATAGTTCGGGAAAATTACAATACAGTAGAACTCCAATTATCCGGATTACCCGATCCGGATAATTGGATTTTTCTCGAAAAAAGCCGTTTTTAGGAGAAAAACGTTAACAAAACACAATAAAGAACATTTACGGTATTTATTATGAAAAAACAATATCAATGACAATGTTTACATTACGTAATATTTACAAACAATACTAAACCACTGTAAAATACATTATTTTTTTAACATACCAGGCAGAGTCAGCTGTTTTGCTACCTTAAATTGATTCCGCGCCACCAAGTCTCGCATCCGTTTGACTATGTTCTTATTCAAATCTGATCCGGATAATTGGCGATCCGGATAATTGGAGTCCGGATAATTGGAGTTCTACTGTACAAACGTCTTTCCATGCTTCCTGCGTCTTAAATTTATCCTTATATTTTTCTAGAGTTTGGTCCCACAGCACTGGTTTGGATTGCACCGAAGAAATCACCCGATCCACATCAACTTCAGGTAAACGGCTCATATTTATCAGCAGACTTTAAAAAAAAATAGAGGTCCACTCGCTATCCGGTTAAAACAGAAAATGAACCGCTCGTGTGTAAAAACGTCGATTGCTTTCTATTCCCTGGACAGTGTGAAACCTGATAAAACCCATTCGGTTCTAGGGAGTATTCGATGCTGTACTGTTTCTATATGGCCGGCCGCACACTTATCCAGCAAAGCTGCTTTAAGCAAAAACATTTTTGTTTTAAGCGAAAACATTCTGCTTAACGTTGAAACATTTTTGTTTAGTCCGAGTGTTTACATATCCAACATAACTGCTTTAAGTAAAAACGTTTTTGCTTGAAACAATTTTTTTGTTTTTACTGAAAACAATTCAGAACTGAAATTATTCCTTTGGGGTTATGTTTACAACTTTAATAAATATAAGTTTTGTAATATTAATTAATAACTTCAAAATCATTTGATCTATCAATATGAAATAAAAAGCAATTAAAAGATAGTATTTTTTATCTTTCTTTAAATATATAATAACGTATAGAAATAAAATTTTTTAACAAATAGGCCTACAGTTTTATAATCCTTATTATTGTATACATTTACCGAGTTAAAAATCCCCGTCAGCATAGTTAGGCATAGATAAATTTAGATTTAATATTGATGATACAAATGATACGCGCATGCACAACACCAAATGTTTCGCCTTCCAGCAACGGTCGTTGTTTGTGAGACGAGCACTGCCAGTTCTGCTCAAACGTGCTGGATTACGCTTCAAAGCGTTTTTGCTTTTTGCTTGATCACGCTTAAATGAGTTTAAACGTGCTGTACAGCGTTTTGTATTCATGCTAGATGAGTGTGCGGTATTCCTATCTTACACATAGGAAATAAATGTTCGAGCTAGTTTAAACAAAAACGTTTTTGCTTAAAGCAGTTTTGCTGGATAAGTGTGCGGCCGGCCTTAGGTACCGAAACACCGCTTCACACTTGTCGGCAGCGACCGAAAACGAATGGAACCTCATACGTGTGAAACAGGCCTAATGTGAGAGTTTATTTTGATAGAAATTAAAAGCAAATATGATATATTATACAATAACCCATGGATACTCACTGTAGTGCTGCCTCCAGCTTCTGCTGCTTGTGCGGTTTCAGGGGCCTTGAATTTTTCTGCTGCAGCAACCTGCGCTTGTTGACTAAGGTCTTCAATCTGGAATAATATACTTCATATACTTCACAGGTTCATATGTAAGAAGAACAAGATAAAACTTATACAACACATGATACATTAATACTCGTAATATCTGATAATAAATAAATCATGAAACACGATTACAACAATCACAAACAATTTGTAATCTTATGAACTAATAACAAATTCAAAACATATACATTTTAACACTCATCAAATCTAATAATATTATGTATTCCTGGCAGGTATAATCTGCACAATCAATGAAATATTTTTTTTAACCCTTTGAGGGGTGGTTTATTTTACGCTTAAGGGTCTGCTCCAGTAAACGAGAAAGCAACCAGAAACGAAAGCGCTTCTCACTGTATCCCTATCTAAACAGTGCAATTCCTTGCAGCTGAACGCTTTGACATAGCCTCATTTCAAACCATTTTATAAATCCATCTTTTGTAATTGAGTGCTGAAAAAAAACTGAATATTCTTTATACAATTTCGGATCCGGCTTGCAAATTATTTTTTATTATTAATTTTTTTTTGTGTTAGGAAAAAAAATTCAAAATTTGTACTTACAAAATGTCAATTACATAACAAATCAAAAGCATTTAAAAAAACTAAATTGCAAAACGGATGCGAACCTTGCAAACAATTTTATGATAAAAAATAAACTAAATAAATTGTTTGAAATTTAACATTGCTCTTATGGGATAAAAATCCAAGATGGCCACCACTACAGCAGACCCTTAAAGAGTAGTAATCACGTCATGTGACGTTTCTGGTTACCATGGGAATGAGTTTCTATAATTACTTAAACAGTTGGTTATTTCACCACTAGATTGTAGCTCTGTACTGTAAAAGTGTCTATGTAGTAATAGTTTCTACTTTATTGCGCTAGAATGACATTGTATACACGAAACTGCCACGCCCCTTTGTTTGCTTCTTTCTTCTGTCCCGCAGGTTTCTCACTTTGTTTGGGAGCTGCTTGTTTTTTTTTTTTTAATAACTGAATTTTTATAATAAATAATAACTAAATTTTTCTACATGTTTATTTCATATTGTTCTTAATTTGTGAAAAAAAATCATGCCATATAGTGTGATTACTTTTATAAAACTCAACCTCGATTTTTCAATCACTTCAAAGCAACAAATGTGTTAAAATCATTTTAAAGTTGTAAATGTGTTAAAAATTGATGTAGTAAACAATCTACACTAATATTATAAAGAGGTTTAAAGTTTGTTTGTTTGTATGTAGGGGGTAATCTCTGGCAGTACTGAACCGATTGAAAAAATAGTTTTAATAATAAAAAGCTACACTATCCCTTAGTAACATAGGCTATAATTCATTTCGATAAAAACCTTTTTATTATTTCAATATTTGTAAATTTAGTCGGACAAAATTCTTAAGTTAGGCCTAGAATGTTAAACCAACACATGTAGCCTATTTACATTTATTACCATAGCAACCAATTGAATAAAATAACATAATATAGCTGTTTGCTCCAATATTTCCATTAACAGCTGATTTCAAAATTTGAAGCAATTATTTTTGTACTTCTAGCTTTTAGATTAGGATTTTAAAGTGTAGACCTGAGCCTTGCTGGTTCTTTTAACCATTATTATAACTGATATTATAAAATATAAGAAATAATTTTATTTGAACATTTAACATTATTTACCATCTTAGTTTTGAGATTATTATTAATCCTACACCTTTATTATAAATAAAACATAACATGTTTTTAGAAGGTTACATTGGGGGTTGGCGTGCGGAGCATGCAGGGGTCTCCCCTAGTATTTAATAATTATGATTTAAAAAAATTCTTACTCTGGAAGCATGTCAAAATGTGAGATCTTCCACTCCTATGCGGAACAAATGAAATCACGTCATACGTGATTACTCCTCAAGGGGTTAAAGGGTTTTTAATTTGGTGTTGTTTAAAAGTTTGATTTTTACAGGTAACACAATAAATAATTTTGCTTCTGTGTGTGATGGCTTATTTCAAGAACATTACAAAGAGCTCACCCCTTCAGCTATTCCCAAAGATATGATAAGGAACAAGATCGACTGAGATTTATTACTTTCTCTTGCACTCTACAAAGTATTGCACATATGAGTTAGAAATAGTCCCAACTTGGAGGTATTGCAACCAATTTCTTTAGTTTTTAGTTAACCCTACATATGGCAGTGCTATAGCGAAAATTAAAAAGCCGGTTTTTAGCAATTTGCAAGCATTTTTTTTTTTAATTCTAAAAACATAATAAATTAACCACAATCTAAAAATGTTCCATAGCTTTTTTGTAGAAAAAACTTCAAACAGTTCAAATATGCCACTAAAAATTAGTTTCTTTTAAAATTGTAAAAGTTATTACCTTAGAAAGCAAAAAATGTTCAGTAACGAAAGGAAAAAGTTCAACTTTAGGCCTAAATAACAAATAGTAAACATTTTTTGTAATTTTTTCGTAAGTGTAAAAAGTTTTGTAATTTAGTTCTAAATAGAACTGTATAAAAACATTTATCAATTTCAAATTTCTTATTTTGAAAAAAAACAGTTTTTATGTTCCAAATACATGACTGCTAAAAACTAGGCGTAATTTGAAACGTAATTTACTAATATATGCTTTGCCCAGAAATGAAATATTATTATAACAAAGTGTAGAGGATAAATGAAAGAAAAGAACGGTATACTTGTTTCCCTTAGTTCACAAAAGTGTTTGAGTTATCTTTATTTGAATAACAAAATGACACCAATGCAATCAAAAGTCGCTGGCGAGATAGGACGAGCAGGAAGGGTCATATGAATAACGTGAGAACCCACCCGCAAGACAGTCTCACCAAACTGCCCTAATTATGTACTTTGCACTGCTGTCTGGACAAACAAAAAACTGGTTTATTCTAGTTTAATTCCCACCGTTAGAAAGGTCAAACTGTTCTCTACAAAATGGTGTACAGAAATCTGTCAAAACATGTGATATAGTGGGCGTTATAGCGGTTGACAAATAGGCTGTTTCGTTGGATGAAAAACTGTCCAATCGCAAGGTTTACAGAAATCGTCGTCAAAAATCGGGTAAAATAGTGACATCTGATTGGAAGGCACTATTAGAAAGATAAAATCTTGACGAATCCAATGGTATTTTTATAATCTCGATAGAAATACTTCTGAAGATGGTCTTGGACATGTAAGAAGTGGGAAATAACAGTACAATTGTCTGCATATTCGCGCACGGAAACAACTGTAACCCGATCTGCATATTTTAAAATGATGATTACGTATGTAAATATACGTTTTATGAAACAGTTTTAAATACAAAAATTAAAGTTTAATTGATTAGCTTTTCAATGGTGCCGGTTTTATTATGATTGGATGATTTTAAGAGTATTAAATAACGGAATATGCAAATTCATGCAAATTCTCGCTATTGTTCGAGCTTGTTGCGTTCTACGCCCGAGAGAGCGTCCCAAAGTGCAGTCTGCCATTTACAGGGTTAAGTGACAGGAAAATAATGGTATGATAGGCCTAATGCCTATCCACATATGTTATTAATTTGTATTTATTGCTTGAAGGCATACATTGTTCCTAATTTTTAAAACCAAATATAAACAACAATACTATAATTAGAACAAATTAATAACAGCTAGTCTGCACCCCCCTCCCCATGCAGGGATTTCACTTACCTTTGCTTCCCCAAATATGATGTATGTGTCGGACGCTGGGTTTTTGAAAACATCCGGTTTGTTAATTACAAATAATATATTCTTTGATTTCCTGATTGTGACTCTTGAAACTCCTTGGATCTACAAAAAATAACAAAACAAGATATCAGAACGACTAGTTGTTTTGGTCCTGGAAAATGTTAACTTAACACTTAATATTAATATTGTTATTTTTAACCTTGTAAGTACAGTATGACCTCGATAATCCGGCAGACCCGATAGTTCGGCATCCATCATCTTGAAAATGTACACTCATTAAAAATGGCAGTTTTTGTAATTATTGAGTGATTTTAGCCCAGTCTACACTGTCTGTTGGCTCTGCATCCGTTAAAAACAGTGTGTAAAAATCTACTGCTCAATAAACTTGTCCGAAACAAACATTTCAATCAAAATTTCTCCTAAAAATCGAACCAATTCAAAACAATGTGCTCTTGTCGTCCTTTAAAAACATTAAAGGGGCCGTTTAACACTTTCGTTGCTGACAGTATTTTGTTGAACGTATTCCACTTAATCAAGATTATTTAAACAAATTGAAGTCTTTGGAAAAAGATACATTGAATTTCTTGTAAATAGTTGTTCAATTTAAAACCGCTTTCAAGGTGTCTACTAAATCCCAGAAATATAAATCAGTGACTTTTCGGGTAAAAATTTTAAAAATCGAGTTTCTAGGCCTATATACTGAAGTCTTTATTCTGTAAAACATAAAATCACTTACGTCTACTTCTCTTAGTAATACACCCAACTAGTGATACACGAAATGTGTGATGTTTTTAGTCGATTGTCTCGATTGTTCAAACATCTCGAGCATCAAACAATCGTGCATCACTACGCCGCAACTTGTCTGCTCCGCTGTTCACTACTACGCCCATACTCCCCGCTTACCTAACGCTGTTCCTGTTTATATTCATGTTTCGGCAAAAAATACATTCAAACAACATAAAACACATAATTACTCCACTTCATAATATGCTCAAAATTATCTTAAACGCTAGATACATCTTATAAAAAAACTAATCAGGTTATTATAGGAAAAATATTTTATCACTTGATCGCAATTATAACATCAGCAAGTCACTCGCACGATAGTGTAGGTATACGGAACCTTTTTTTTATATTTGTTACAATCCAGCGCTCGGAGAGCTTATATTATAAATATTTTATGTACAAAATGATTTTGTTTTAGGCTTTTAAAATTTATTTCCATGACCTTTCAGCAAAATACGTGACTTTTCCGTAGTCCCTTACTAAAATCCACGGCTTTTCCGTGACCAGTAGACACCCTGGCTTTGCACCGTTTGGAAGCGAAAGGGGTTCGAAGAATTTGTGACAGCTAGAGTAAAAATAGCAAACCCCCACCACGTACTGTACTGACTAACGGAAGCCAACAACAAAGGGGAATGGAGCCATCAGTTAGTGGCGATCTCTCAACGTAGTTAATGTTATTTAGTTTCAACGTATAACTTACGTGTTCATATATAGTACATGAGCGTTTATTTATAGTTTATGCCCTATTTAAACCATTTTAAAGGAAGACCTCGATGATCCGGCATATTCGATAATCCGGCATCACCGGATCCCCGAGCTTGCCGGATTATCAAAGTCTTACTGTACTCGGGTTTTAGAAATCCAAACTAGGCCTAGAGCCTGACTTTTTTTCTAATTTTCTAATTTTACTTCTTTTCTATGTTATATCTATTATTCACATTGATTTATCTTGTATGCAGATGTTTTTTAATTCATTTATATATAATCAAATGTGTTAAACACAAAGAAAATATATTCTCATAAAAAATAACCCTGAAAATTTCTCTACAAGGATGAAGAAAGGGATGGACAGGGGATTGCAGAGAAATAATTATAAATAAATAATATCCACTATAAAATATATCAGCATCTTATAAAAAAATAATCCATTTCAGGAGAATTTTTGTCTATTTGTACGGTTTTATTTAGTCCAGAATCATTATCATTAAAATGATACAGGTTGAAAATTAAGATCAAAATTCCATTCATATTCTACTGGTTTATACTTGTTTTTTTACGTTTTAAACGCTAGTACTGGGTTCATGCAAAGCAATATCATCGTTAGTATCCGATTTGAAAGACAAACTGCACAAAGAATACAAGGTATATAGAGGACATAGTATCTCGGTTTCTACAGAAGCATATTCTATATTTGATCTAAGTTTGTTGTAGCCTATTATATTTTTCCCCTGAAACTGGTTCTACTTCAACTTACCGGCTTAAGTCCTAACTTTGACATAATCTTTCTTGCTTTCTTCTCGCCTCTTGATTGTTTAGCCTTGCTAACCATGTCCATGGGTAATCCGCCAGGACCTGAAGCACCTCCAGCTGCTTCTTCCAACTCTGGAATAGTGTCATCAGAATCGGAATCTGTGCCAGAACCATCTGTTTTGGTCTCAGCTGATGCTGTTGCCTTGTCTAACTCTTTTAATTCAGGCATGTTTACTGAAAACACAGACATAACTTACAAATAATCCTTAATTCATCTTTAAGTATAAATTCTAGCGTTCAGATGGGACTGTCTTGGAAACATAAACTGCCGATTTCGTATGTGTGATTGATTTGTGGCCGTGACCGAATGGTAGCAATCGTGACCGCGTTGTAACAATCGTAACTGCGCAGTAGCGATTGAGGCCGTTTTGATAATGATTTAAATTTGTGATTACAAAATGCTGGAACACAAGTAAAATAGCTATTTTGATAACTACAATGGTTGGGGTAAGCAGCTTTTAGTGTTGAAATAAACAAAGCTACAATAATGTACTATTAAAAACAAAGCAAAGTAACTTCTTGAATTAATATGTATAACAACACAATCTTTTAATAACAAAATCTTTAATAATTCCAGATAGGCCTAAAACAAAAACAAAGGATATTGTAAATAAACAAAACGGTCATGTAATACCACGGCGGTCATGCTACCGATTTGCATGTGACCGCTTTGTAATTTTCAAGTAAAACTCGGTGAATTAGCATTAATAGGTAACATAGGTTTGTCTTATTGAGTTTAGGATAAAGACAACCAATGCACAACTAACTAGGCATCTATTTTAATATATACTTAAACTATTTACGTGACCGTTTTGTCATGCAATTAAGGTAGGCCTACTATTATTAGCTACCTTAAATTTAAGTGATTTTTCGAAGAATTTTACAAATTGAAACTATTTCAACTAAGGCAGTAGTTGAAGTTTACTAATAAACTTCCAACAGACTACTGTACGCGCCAATTCTATCGCGATCGATAACGTAAGGGCAGCGTTTATACTTTAGGCGGTCTTTGCTCAAAACTCTTTCAGGGACAAGTGTTGAATAAGAAAAAAACATAGTGTTATCTTGTCCTCTGCTCGAATATTGGTTATGTATTAATCATCACTTAACCTAAACGTTTATTCTACGCCGTTTTTGCCGTGATTATCGATCTCCTTGTTTATTTATTTGATATTCAACAATTAAGATAGCTGGTCAAGGACAGTGACCGATTTGTATTTCTCAGAAAGAAAACATATTTTAGTCACTAAAAATAGTAACTTTTTATCATGCAACTTGTTTAGTGAGAAGGAAAAAAGTGTTTCAGAAATAGGCCTATACAAATTTATTTTTGTCATAAAATATTTTTTTTATAAAGGGACTAAAATTGTCCTATTTTGTGACTTTGACCCAAATTAATGACTATTAAACTTGAAGTACATTAGAACATGGACATTTGTATAGTTAGGTATAATGATCGTTAGCCTATAGGCTATCTTCTATATTTTGTTTACGATATGACCAGTTATTATCTTTTTAATGCTACGGTAGTGGAGTCATTAGTTTCTTCTGTTTAGTGTTAAAATTTCACCTACATTTTTAGTGCTTTCAGTTCTATCTTTTTCTTGTAATTTCTATATTTGTTTGTCACTGTTATGGTTTCACGATTACATTCAAAGAATATTACTTACAAAAATTCAGTTGATATGGTCAAGCTCTCCTATATAAATACTG
>JAGFPH010010319.1:27520-38418 GCA_018207615.1 Philaenus spumarius | reverse complement strand
ACTTATCATTTTTTTTATTATTGGAAATAAACCGATTTTTTGTTTTGGGGATTGTTAACATGAACAAAAATGGAGTTTTTTGGTGTATCGTAAATTTCAACCACTCCCCCAAAAATGTCATTTAATATTTTATATACCATGTGTCCCAAATTCCCCCCCCCCTATTATTTTTTTATTAATGGAAATAAACCGATTTGCTTTGGGGATTGTCAACATGAACAGAAATGGAGTATTTTTGGTGTATCGTAAATTTCAACCCCTCCCCCAGAAATGGGGTATTTTGGTGGTAAGTGGAACATTTTAAATGAGAACCTCTATTTGAGTGACACCTTATTTTAAAGGCCTTGATAACAGAAGAAGCTTGGCGACTCTATCCAACTACAGGGGGGACTTTTAAGAAACCTGGTATATTTTTGTTATACAAATTATACCTTTAATGGCGTTTCTAGTATTTTTTAAGTGGGAATTATTGTTTTATCTAATACCCTCAAGAAGCAATAGGGTAAGCAAGATTTTTTTAAAATAAAAATTTAATTTTTAAAATACATGGAAATGGTTGGGTTTATCGAAAATTCGCAAAGAATAATTAAGTTGTACAATTATGTAAAAAATATGAAAATATGTGTTTTGATTCGAAATTTTTAAGTTGGCTGCCATATTGAAACAATGGTTAGGCTTTTACAACCCTCTAACATTATACAGTGGCCAAACATTTTTAACTTTGATGGAAGGGAGAAATGCAACCGTGTTCAGACTTGTTTTACACCTGTATAATGTAGCCTATATAATTTGAAAAAGTATCTGCTGCTGAAGTAAATAAATATTTACAAAAATTGTCCCGACTACTCCCACTTACAGATATAAAAGCGTTAAAATATTTTTAATTTGTAATGCACTCGCATTTCATTGGATCGTAATACACTGTCCTTTGAATGAACGGCATTTATAGTCGAGTATTATTTTATTACTTGGATGAAGTGAAAATCTGCAACGGTTGTTAAGAAAAATGATGTAGTCAAACATCCGTCATTACAGACTCGTGAAAACCACCGCTCGTGATGTTTGAATGCAAAACCTTCACAATAAAAACCACTGCATGTAAATAAAATGTATTTCTCCCGCTTTAAATCTTGAAACATTTTACAAATTATACTCCAGATATATTTAAAGTACGTAGTTTCAATGTGAAGGGGAAGTATACAAATGCAAAAGTATATAATTGCAGTGACTTCAATGCCACTAAACAGTTTTAACTCTAAATACATTTAATTTGTGCGAGTTGATGTTAGATTTTTCGATTATCGATTATCGTTTGAGTATAATTCTTCTTCCAGACTTGACGTTTATCGAACTCTAAAACTGTTGCCAAATATAACTTTAAATAAACCGTCTACGAGGTAAATTTATTCTAACATACTTTTTAAATAAACTACATCTGGATCGATTCTTGATAATCTACCGGCAGAGACACACATATTCTGTTATTATGAAGTCGTATCGATCTCATATTTTACAATCGGTATAGTATCATCGAACGTACGAGTTCCAATATTGGACATTCCTTGTGGAAACCTGAAATAAAAGAATTTAGACTCATTAAGGTACGTTTACAATTGTACTCGTGTGTGACAGCTTGTGTGAAGTTTGAGTACACAAATCACTATACTTGTTGAATCGCATTAGAGCATTTACACTTACACCCAAGTGGATTTTAACATTGGATTTGACATCCCATATATTAGAAGCCCTAATTTTCTCAATTAGTTGCAGTGTTGTTTTCCGATTCCAATTAGACATAGAAACTTTAAGTTAAAAGATTAAAATTAAAAATTAACGTACTAGCGAATAAAGCCTCCCGTGGTCGGCTGAAAAATGTCCTAGGGCAAAATGAATCTCCAGAAATACGTATCAATCGTATCATATTTAAAAAAAATAGTAATTCCATAATCTTCTTTCATTTAAAAGAAAACGCACTAAATTCAGTCCAGAAGATCTCCAGAATAGGTATCAATAGAGTTTTAAAATAAAACCAAACAAACTCAAAAAGTGTTCTTATAAATAAACCGATGAAATAAAAACGAAAATTCTTATTTTTTTTTTTTTTAAATAGGGGGTTGATATTTATTTTCAATACCACGAAGATCGGTTACATAGATCTCCAGAAATAGGTATCATTATGGTTTTAATCTAGAAGCAAAAAACTCCAAAAAGTGTCCTTATAAGTAAGGTCGAAGTACAAATTACTTTTCATTACTAATGTTTTAATAATAGTAACAATATTCTCTTTTTATTTCAAAATTGGCCCGGTAGATCTTCTGAAATATGTAGTACAAGTGTTTTAATCTAAAACCAAGAACCCCAAAAAGTCAATTTATAAGTATAGCCTACCGATGAAATACAAATTACCTTTCATAACATTTTGGTAATAATGACAATATTCCCTTTCATTTAAATAAACACCACTAAAATTGGCCAAATGTAGGTAGAGGTGTCAAATCAAAAGGGTTTTAACCTAAAACCAACAAAGCACAAAAAGTGTCCTTATAAAAATGTACTGATGAAATAAAAATGTCATTTAATATTTTTTGATATTATGACATTTTTTTTCATTTAGAACAAACCACACTAAAATCGACCTGCCCCGGATCTTCAGAAATATTTATCAATATGGTTTTAACCTAAAACACACAAAATTTCAAGGTGCCCTTATTACCGATGAAATAAAAATTACATTTCTTAATTTTTTTGATAATAATGACAACATTTTCTTGTATTTGCACACAACAAAATGAAACCTAACCCACAAAGAGTATAAATCAGCTGGTTGGGAAAGTTCCAATAATCACCTCGCACAAGTCGATGTTTAAACAAAATTATGTTCACTCAAAATGTATGAGGAAATGCTGAAGCTCACACGAAATATGCGAGCTTTTGAGTGAGCCAATGTTTCTGGATTTGTTAATTCAACAAGTATCTCGCACAAGTTCTCATACATGTGTACAAGTGTAAACGTACCTTTACTCGAACACTAAGTTGAGCGATTACTTCAACAAGTTTTATAATTTGGTACAGCTTAAACCGTTACAGTTGTGTTTTTTACTTTTGTAGAACTGATTGCTATGGTAATGCATAGCCTATAAATTGCAAAACAATTTATTATATTTTTATAAGTTAAACAATTTGTGATTTGTATTTGTGTTTTAACAGTTTTAAATATAAAAGATGTAAATTATCTTTGTTTCTTTTATTATATTATTAACTCGCAAGTCAATTATAATAATACTAGCTTACCCGTACGGCGTTGCCCGTGGTGGTTGGTATTTTCAGTCTTTTTAACGTAATTGTATTCTTTTTAAGTGTTCAGTTAGTGAGTGGTATTTGGCTTATATATATATAGATCTTAAATAATAAAAGCACTATTGTCATAATAATAAAATATCTGAAATTATGATTTTATTAACTTTGATCCCTCCTAAAATTTCGAAATTTTTCATACCCTTTCTTATTGAGCACCTATGGCCCTAGAGGAAGCTACATACCAAATTTCATTCCAATCCGTTCGGTAGGTTTGAAGAAATCGTGATTTGATAACTTTGATCCCCCCAAACCCCCCCCCCTAAAATTTCTAAATGTTTTGAAAGCTTTTATAGCGAGCGCCTATGGCCCTAGAGGAAGCTACATTCCAATCTGTTAGGTAATTTTTAGAAATCGTGATTAGTAATTTTTATCCCCCAAACCCCCTAAAATTTAAAAATTTTTAAAACTTTTTTAGTGAACACTTATGTCCTTAGAGGAAGCTACATACCAAATTTCATTCCAATCCGTTCGGTAGTTTTGAAGAAATCGTGATTTAGTCATTTTTACCCCCCAAACCCCCCCAAAATTTCGATTTTTTTCAAACCTTTTCTTAGTAAACATTTATGGCCCTAGAGGAAGCTACATACCAAATTTCATTCCAATCCGTTCGGTAGTTTAGAAGAAATCGTTTTTTAATAACTTTGATCCCCCCAAACATCCCCTAAAATTTCGAATTTTTTCAAACCTTTTCTTAGTGAGCACCTATGGCCCTAGAGGAAGCTACATACCAAATTTCATTTCAATCCGGTCGGTAGTTTTTGAGAAATCGTGATGAGTGAGTCAGTGGGTTTTGGCTTTTATATATATAGAAGATTATTTTTTTAAAAATAAGACGGATATCTTTAAAACGAAGCATTTCCAAACCTATGTTTATAGGAACTTTTTTCTTTATTTTCACTGGTTTAACATGTCCTGAAAGTTTATCGGTTTCTCCGTGAGGCACCATGTATATACAGGATGTCACAAAAAACCTTTCAGGACTTTGGGATATGATTCCTCATACAAAAAGGAAGAAAAAAGTTCATATAAACAAACATAGGTCCGAAAACTTCTATGGGTCAAAATAAGAAAACAAAGTTCATATAAACACGGACCCGAAAACGCTTCGTTTTGCAGATATCCACCATTTTGTTTTTGGTACAAAATAATTCATATAATAGAGAACGGTTTGACTGGTTGATTTCAAACTTTGCACGAATTTTAACCTAATAATGATATATCTGCAGAAAAATAAGCGATTAAAACCAAAAACAGTTAAGGATAATAGTTCAGTTATGTGTAATTATTATTTGTTCAACCCGGCAACCTTTACCAACACAGTAAATACAACAATATTGTGTGTACATTTGCAGTCATTATCTTTAACTTAGCTGTTATCCTTCATCCGATTGTTTTGACAGTCACCCTATCTGATATGGAATCAAAAGGGCTACAAAAAATATGTCTTGACATTTTTTGTTAAAATGTTCGGTTTTTTAGTGATTTAGGTTTGAAATTTTCAAACAGCCGCCATTTTGAAACGCATGATTGGATTTAATCATTATTTTTTTTAATATATCATTGTTAAGTTAAACTTCATCTCAAGTTTGAACTCAATCAGTCAAACCGTTCTCTAGATATGAATTATTTTGTACAAAAAAAACCAAATGGCTGATATCTGGAAAACGAAGCGTTTTTGGGCCTATGTTTATATAAACATTTTTCTCACTTTTTGTATGAGGAATCATATCCCAAAGTCCTGAAAGGTTTTTTACACCCTGTACAAGTAAACAGATATTGTAGATTTAAAATCAGTCCCTCATTAGAAATGGATTAACATTCAGTATAATAGGAACTAGGCCTACATACCTCAACTATAAATCATTATATGATTAGGAAGAGCCAGCATAGCTTATCGACGTATATTTGAAACAATGTTACCGAGATCAAACGGTTTCAGTCAACAAAGTCGCTCTTTACAGTTTTAATGCTAGATAAAGTGAGGGACATAAAAGTGCATCGTCGTCTCGAAATAGAGTTCCTCAAAACGGTGTTTACAGTCGTCGACTGCGTAAAAACCGTCTGACTTTGGCAGCTCTCCATTAAAATATCTTCCGCCCTCGAAAAGTAATCTAATGAACCCAGTTAGCATCTGTTGTCACTTCCACGTACTTTGCTTGTATCTTTGTAGTTGAAAATAAAGTAATTTGAATTTTATTTACTCCGACTTTCTAGTTACAAGTTGAACTCCCTGCAGGCCGTCCACCACAGATAATGAAAACCTTAAACTTTAAAACTCGATTTGAAAGAGTGTAAATTGTACTAAATGTATTGATAAGTATATAAGTTACTCATTTTTTAGTTTAAGGGGTGGTTCCTTGTCCGCCATATTGAATATAATTCCCTTAAGAGCAATGCTACAGAATAAGTCATTTGTTCCCGTTAATACGTGGAATAAATTTAAAAATTAGGTTTTGGAAGTACTGTCATATGCTTATGTTGATTGCTGAAAACATTTCCAAAAACTGTTTTATTGTTTTCATAAACGTATGATATAAATAGTAAACTTAATTCATTTTTTACTCAGTTGCAAAAAGATATATTGCAAAAAACCTTAGCAATCAACAAAAACATTTCTTTTACTTAAAGGAAAAATACAGCTTTCGTTTTTTGACAAAAATAACACAATAATATGCTTAAAAGTGAAGGTATGTTTAGGTTATTTAACATTGCAATTGGTACCCAACTTCGCCGTTTTGAATGTAGGGAGCCGAGCCTTAAGGGTCGGCTCTAGCTGTCGGCCATGTTGGCTGACACTCCATAAGACCAATGTTAAATTAAAATCCAAATATTTCCTTTATTTTTGATCGGAAAATTATGAACGATATGTCATTTTAAAGCTATGGTCAATATGCATGCAAATGGCTTTTTAAAAATTAAGGAAAATATTTTGTTTAATATTTATTAACAATTTAAAACATTGATTTTTAATATTTTTTTATGTTGTCACTATTAATTATAGCGAAAAACTACTAAGCCATTCGCCTGAAGAATTTCGTCCCCAAGAGTTTGGTATTTTTTTTAAATCGCTATTTGAACAATTGCGGGTTTTAAATGGATTTAGGCTGAGCAATGTCCGTGTAACCTACCGCCGCTATAGGGTGATTTTAAATATTTTTTACGTTGTAATTATTAATTATAGCGAAAAATTACCAAGCTATTCGGATGAAGAATTTTGTCCCCAAGAGTTTAGTGTTTTTTAAAAAACGCTATTTGAATAATTGCGGGTTTTAAATGGATTTAGGATGAGCAATGTCCGCGTAACCTACCGCCGCTGTAGGGAGTCGCAGGTTGCTTTATGTTTTACTAGAGCCGACCCTTAAGGGTGTTGTATACCTTGCGTAAAACAGCAAAAATATGCACTTCGTACTAACGTGTTTCGGACGCCGTTTTTCAACCTAAGAAGTTGTGAAACATCTTAAATTGTTCTTAAAGGCTTTGTGCTTTTGTCTTATATCTCATAATTGAAAGAAATCGACGGCAACTCATTTTAATCAACAGTTTAACTAAATAATATTAATATTTGGGAGTTTTAAGCAATAATTTCCATATTTTAAGCTAATACGTAAAAAATATAAAGCCTTCTTTAAAACTTAAAGTAGTTTCCCAGATTATTAATTTATAAATAAAATCCGAAACACGTTATTACGAATGCATGTTTCAACGATTTTGCTGCTTCAGTCAGACCTTTTGTATTGAAATCATACTGTACACTCGGGAGTTTTCTTCAAGGTATAGAAGAGCCTTAATGGAATGATCAAGATCCTACATTGCAGATAGTTTATAAAGGAAAGAATGAAAGCAGACGTGGGACTGCTGACAGAAGTGAAAACTGTCAGGAATATAAATCGTCGGTTATATTGTTTTAGTTCCTAATTTAATATTTATTTTTGTATCTTGTCCCATTTAAAATTGAAACCTAAAAAATAACATAAACTTGATTGTCTGAAGTCAAATAATAAAAAAAAAAAATAGGTAATAATTTTAGGTTTAGGCCCACACTGAACCAACACACGTGTCTTTAATGCTTTTACAGTCATTACCATAGCAACCAATTTAGCGAATTTAAACATTTAAAAAAACGAGAAAGAACTATGCCCGTTTTAGAGGTACCACCAAGTACATTAATCTATGGAAGTTCGCTAAAAATGTTTTCTTCTATCTACAATTTAGATCCATTTTTGCCACCAGTTTGTGAAACAATAATTTGCAATGGTTTTAATTTTGTGCTGTTTGCTTAGTTTGTTGGCCAAACAATTTTATTATTTCCATTAATGTTGGCTACCGCTAAGTACCCACTGTTAATGATTGTCCTTGCTCGGACAATATAACAGGAAGAGAAAGAGTTGAGACAACAAGGGGTGTAGGAAGTCCGTCCTGAGGTGTCTGGAGAGAAGCCAGTTGTCCTTCAGCGCAGGATGCGACCAATAAACCGACGGGCAATTTGTGTTGAATCATAACCTGACCTACGACTAGAATATTTAATTAGGTTGCATCTCTGTAGACCACATGTCGCGTCCGCATGGTAATTAATTTTTATTTACGAATCGATTTTACTAATAATACTCATACTATAGATAATTCATTAATCTTTTGATTTGAAGAAATTATTATTATTATTTATAAAGTTTGGTTTAAATTATATAAAAAAATGTGTGCGGTCGTGGGACCACCGAGAGAAATAAAGTTCATCACACCTTAAACAATCATGGAGCCTTAAATATTTGCGGAGATGCGACGGAACCTTAAGTAATTGCGGAGATGCGACGAAACCTTAAATATTTGCGGAGATGCGACTTAACCTTAAATTGCGGAGATGCGAAGTAACCTTAAATAATTGCGGAGATGCGACGGAACCATAAGTAATTGCGGAGATACAACAAAACCTTAAATAATTGCGGAGATGCGACGTAACTTTAAATATTTGCGGAGATGCGATGGAACCTGAAATAATTGCGTAGATGCGACGAAACCTTAAATATTTGCGGAGACGAGACGGAACCTGAAATAATTGCGTAGATGCGACGAAACCTTAAATAATTGCGGAGATTGGATATTTATCTGTTGTTACCTTAAAAACAATGTGTCCGTGCGATAATTATGATGGTGACGGTGACACATTTTTCTTGAATGTACCGGTTTTGCGTTACATTTTCTATTTAATTGTCAACTCCTACCGCAATCCGCGAAAATACGTATATTAACCAAAAAATTAACCCTCAGATAGGGAAGGGGGGCTCCGAGGACCAAACATTTTTGGAAAAATCCAATTTATGACTAGGCCTATAACTAGAAAGTAAAAAATAAAGTAAGTGAAAGAAAAATGTAACATGCTTTCCTATCCACGCACGAATAACATAAATAGACTCGAACTAAAAAATAAAAAATAACCTACAGATAAAATTAATTCTTCCTCAGCGATTCCGATATTGTAATGAGACTTGATAGATTGCAATCTTTTTACTTTTCACAAAATAAACACAGCCAAAAAGCATGGAAGTTCCGAAAACATCACGTCCCAATAGCTCAACATCGAGTCACGGCAATAGCTCATCTTTCCTATGGAAAATCGCTAATTTAATAATTGCCCACAAAGCAAAGATTTTTTTTAAACAAGCACATAGTTTATAACAATCCTTCATTACTTGGAAGCAGTATTATAAAATAATATCTCGATCTTTACCTTTTTTGAGCATAGCCATGGGAAAGATGGCCTTTTGGAAAATCTGAGCTTGATTACATCAATGCCGAATTAACTGTTCAAAATTGGTAAATCCTACTGTAGGTTGTAATTTTGTGCTTTAAAAGACAGGACTGTAACCACCTAATGTAGAAGAAATTTAGTTTTTATAACAGAGTGTAAACAAAGTCCCTTTATCCCCCTTTATTATTTTTGTTACTGAAAATAAGTTAACAAAACTTTGTATATATCTTGTGTTGCATAACAGAACAATTTTTTTGTCATATCTGAACCTTTATGATTTTGGGGGGATTGAGGGGGCAGGGGGGGTTAAAATTTCAAATATGAAGGTAGGTCATGTAATACACCATTGAAAAGCTTATTGAAAGAGAAACAGAATGGCGCAAACTAGAGCTTAGTAACTTACTTCGTTTCAAAGTAATGGACAATCAAAGTTCTGGAAAATGATATTGTTAACATAGCATCAAAACAGGTTATTATTTCGTTAATATTACGAATAAGTAGGTTGTATGTTATTTTGCAGAACTTTGATTGACCATTACTTTGGAACGAAACTAGTTTGCGCCATTGTGTTTTTCATTTAATAAGCTTTTGAGTTGTGTATTACATGACCTACCTTTATATTTTAAATTTGTCACCCCCTTGCCCCTCAAGCCCCCCAAAATCATAGAGGGTCATATATGTAAAAAATATGTGTCCTGTTATGCAACACAAGACATATACAACGTTTTGTTAACTTATTTAAAAAAAACGAAAACAAATAATAGTTTAAAAAACTTAAAAAACACGCTTTATAGCAAACCGAATTAAAAATTTGAAAATAATTGTAGACAAGCGTGGGGTGCTTTTCATAAAAAGTTACAAATATTTCATTGGTAGATATTTATAAAAGTAGAGTTATATAAATATATAGTAAAACGCACCCCACGCTTTTTTACAATTATTTTCAAACGTTTAGTTCGGTTTGCTATTAAAAGCGTGTTTTTTTAGTTTTTTAAACTATAATTTATTTTCTTATTTTCTAGTCTCAAAACGGAATCAAATGTAGCCTACATAATTTATTGTAATCAAGAGACTCGATTCTTTGTATATCATATGTGTGACAATAGATTTAAAATTATGTATGTAAAATTTAGGGGGTGCGGGTGTAGGTGATGGGGTGTACGTAAATTATTGTTTTGTCATCGGTGTTTGATACGTGTGCAAATTTTCAAGTTGATCAGACGTCTTTAAGTTGGTTAAAATTACTACGAAAGATTCCGTTACATGCAGGTCAAGTTATAAAATCAAACCGTTAATCCTGAGGGTCCTGGCAAGGATAATGGGACAATCTGTTCAAATTATTGCATTGCCGTCGGTCCTTGATAAGTGTGCAAAGTTTCAAATCAATCCGACGTTTTGAAGGGGGTGAAAATCATGTCTTGTTCTGAGGACCATGATCAGTGCTCACTTACTACACCCAACAAAATTAATATTGCATTGTGATCGGTCCTTGATAAGTGTGCAAAGTTTCAAATCAATCCGACGTTTTTAAGGGGGTGAAAATCACGTTCAAAGATTCCGTTACATAGATACATACCAAGCCAATAAAATCGTGTTAAAAATAATTCAGGGGGTTTAAAAGGACTTTACGAACACCCTGTACGTAGGTCTAGTAGGTGTATTGTGTAAGGTACCTCTATCGTGGTATCGTGTAGCACCTGGACCTCAAGGGACCGGAAACGCGTGGGAGTCCCAGGGTTTCATCCGATTAAAGCCAAATAGTGAGGACGTGAAACCCCTCCACTTCTCAGCTTTGTTC